>BGPR01013817.1:0-40735 GCA_013235015.1 Araneus ventricosus | reverse complement strand
GCTTCTCATTCGAATGCGCCAGTAAATGTCTCCTTAAATTTCCGCTATGAGAAAATGCTTTATTGCACATCTCGCAGGCATACGGTTTCTCTTTAGTATGTGAACGTAAATGAATCGCTAAAGTAATTTTTTGAGAAAATGTTTTGCTGCATAAATCACATGCGTATGGCTTTTCGTTCGTATGCGAACGTAAATGAATCACTAAATTACTTGTTTGAGAAAATGTTTTGCTGCATAACTCACATGCGTATGGCTTTTCTTTGGTATGAATCCGTAAGTGTTTCTTTAAATTTCCCATGCGAGAAAAAGATTTACTACAGAAATCACATGCGTGTGGCTTTTCTTTCGTATGTATCAGTAAATGACTCATTAAATTTCCTAAGTGAGAAAAAGCTTTGTTGCACATTTCGCAGGCATACGTATTCTCCTTAGTATGCATCAGTAAATGTGTCTTTAATTGTGCCTGATTAGGTAATGTTTCATTGCACAGATCGCATGGATATGGTTTCTCTTTTGTATCCATCAGTAAATGCCTCTTTAAATTTCCCTGCTGAGAAAAAGCTTTACTGCAAATCTCGCAGGCGCACGGTTTCTGTTTCGTATGCGATTATAAATGCTTCTGTAAAATTCCCAGCTAAGGAAGAAATTCACTTAACATGTTACAGTAATTAAGTTGATCTTTCGCACGTGTCAATAAATATAGCTTTATATATGCCTACTGAAAAAATGCTTCATAACAGATGTCACAGGCATTTGATTTAAGCACCAGTCAATGTACCTTTATATATGATTTCTATGAAACTGCTTCGCAACAGATGTCATAGACTAAGGTTAATTTTTGTTGTATAGTGTCATTGAAGGCATCTTTAAATACTTCTGCAGAGAAAATGTTTTGTTACATGAGTCACAGCTGTAAGGCTTATCCTTTGTGTGATATAACAGATGATTTTTCTTATCTTCTTACGCTAGAAAAATGTAGGACTGCTTAATATCGGTAGAGGTTTTATCTTGTTTTCGCATGCGTGTCAGCCAGCTGTTGAGACTAAGCCTCGTTTATGAGTAAAGGCATTATTGCACACAATTCACATATACGGAATACGGACTTCCTTTCGAATCAATCAATAAGTATTTATTGAAATCAAGTTCAAGAAAAATTCCTGACTGTACATGTCAGAATAACTCATATTTTTGCTCTTAAACGTATCGTTGCCTAAGAAACGTGCATATCATTTCCAAAAATGTGAATCCCTATATTCCAAGATGTATTTCTACTTCGTAAAACATTGGCATCAGGAGGACACTTCTGTTTTAATATATAATAACTTTATAATTTTATAACTCGCAGCAAAACAATCTTGAGATATTCTGCATTTAATTCTGATTACAAAAAAAGAATATATATCAACTGTTGGAAGACAATGTATTCTGTTTGAGTGCAATAGTTATAATCATCATCAAGCTCACCCCAAATTGTCATATTTATCATTGTTCCAGCAACATGAATCTCCAAATCTGAATAACAAAGAAAAACAACAAATAAGTAATATGAAACAAAAACTATGAAACATTTACACAATTTACAATAGCACACAGTACATAAAAAAGAGAAACCCCGTCAAAATAACCCAAGCCATAAGAGCCCCAACAAAATAGCCCGAGACAAAATAACCTGTGCCAAAATAGCCCATACAAAATATTCCAAGCCAAAATAGCCCTGACAAAATAACTCAAATTCAAATACTGATTAACATTAAACATTACTTTGTCGGGCAATTTTGGCAAGGACTATTTTGTCATGGGCCATTTTGTCGGGGCTCTTACGGCTGGGGTTATTTTGACGGGTCACGAAAAAAAAGAAGAAAGAAGTCTTACAGGTTATAATAATAGCCGCCCTATCCTGGCACCAGCTGGATGCGCCAGGATAACGGGCTGCAAAAGATTTAACTTAATACACTGACGGGAAAAAAATCCCAACACCAAGAAAGAGTTGCGCTAGATAAACGAAATTTGATAGGCGTGTTTATATATCTGAAAGATGACGTCTATACAAATTTCGCGCTAGGCGCATAAGTGTGGCATAGTAGAGCCACTATGAACATGCAAATCAGGTTTGCTTTAAATACGCAGTGCAAAGTTCGTGAGCGTTATTTATTGAGGAGATTTGACGTAGTGAGTTGGTGTTAGTCAAGAATGCCTCCAAGAAGCCATTACCAACAGCTCACCGAGTTCGAACGAGGTCGTGTAGTAGGGCTACGAGAAGGTGGATTCTCTTTCAGCGATATTGCAGAGACTTGACAGAAATGTATCCACTGTGTATGATTGTTGGCAGCAGTGGCCAAGGGAAGGTATTGCCCCAAGAAGACCAGGTTCCGGGCGGCCACGTGGCACTACTGAGAGAGAAGACCGTCGTGTTCGGCGTATGGCTGTGGCGCATCGTACTGCGTCTGCGGCAGAAACTCGAGCTGCAGTTGGCACCACAGTGACACAACGAACTGTTACAAATCGGTTACTTCAAGCACAGCTCCGCGCCAGACGCCCTGTAGCGTGCATTCCACCGACTCCAAACCACTGCCGTTTGCGACGTGAGTGGTGTCAAGCTAGAGCTCATTGGAGGACGGAGTGGAGATCTGTTGTTTTCTGATGAAAGCCGATTCTGCCTTGGTGCCAGTGATGACCGTGTGTGGTTAGAAGGAGGCCAGGTGAGCGCCTGCAACCAACCTGTCTGCGGCCTAGACACACTGGACCTGGACTCATGGTCTGGGGAGCAATTTCCTATGACAGCAGGAGCACTCTCGTGGTTATCCCACGCGCCCTGACTGCAAATTTGTACGTCAGTTCGGTTATTCAACCTGTTGTGCTGACATTCATGAACAGCACTCAAGGGGGTGTTTCCCAACAGGATAACGCCTCCCCCCCCCCTCATACAGCTGCTGTAACCCAACATGCTCTACAGAGTGTCGACATGTTGCCTTGGCCTCTAGATCACCAGATCTTTCTCCAATCGAGAACGTATGGGCTCATTGGACAACGACTTTCGCGTCATCCACAACCAGCATTAACCGTCCCTGTATTTACCGACCAAGTGCAACAGGCATGGAACTCCATCCCACAAACTGACATCCGGTACCTGTACGAAACAATGCACGCACGTTTGCATGCTTGCATTCAACCTGCAATATCATCCTGTGCGCGAAATTGTTTTTTCTCTTATGTTTGTTACTGTTTGTGTTTTATGTGTTTGTATATGTACTTATGTTATTCAAGATTTATTACCTGTTACCCTCATGTAAAACTTACTTTCTGATTCATAAATAAAGCACCGATGGGGGCGCTGGCCCAGCGGTAGGTTTTGTTCGTCTTTCCACTCCATGCATCAAACTGGTAAGATAACCCTAGAGGTTATAGGCATCAGGGGCATGGGGTGGCGTTAATACTTGCATTCAAAATTCTGGAGGTTACACCGGTTATTAATCTACCAGCATTTCACATTTGAAATGGCTCTTCTCACGCTTACATTAACCTGTGATCTTGAAACTTTAATCAATTCAATATGTTACCTAGACAAATGTATTGCCGAAATTTCATTACTCTACAATAATTTTTTCTTGGTGCTGGGATTTTTTTCGTCAGTATATTTTATACGTAGCTGAGTCTTAATGAGATACAGCAAAGTTCTATTAAATTTTAAACTTTGACAGACATTTAACTCGTACTATTCTAGAAGACTTACACCCAGTGGCGGTTTGTCAGCTCAGAAACGGGCAGTGCTGCAAGAAATTTCGCTGGCGCTGAATTTCCATGCTTAAGGACGTTTGAACAATTTTAAATCCGGCAAAAAGCGACATGCGCTTTTTATATTCAATTTTTGCGCTCAGCGAAAATTGTGAAAATACTATTTTTTGAAGATCTACAACGTTCATCTTTGCTTTCATATAATAATGATTGATCCCTCTTTAAAAAAATTTTCATTTAAATAATATTTTAGTAAATTATCTTCGTACTTTTTTTCCCGAAGAGTAACATCTAACAAATGAGAACGAATATTGAATAAACCAGACATGTTTATGTCTAGGCATCATGAAGCGAAACAGAAACTCATAAACAGCCCATGAGAGAAAGCCAATAAAAAATATAACGAGGAAGCGAAGGCGAACTTTTGGTGGAAGCGAGGGAGAGGGAGGAAGAAGAAAAAGAGTATATGTATCTCTCAGTTGGTCTTGCGTCAAATCAGGGCTGCGAGAAATGTAGCTCTGGCACCTCTAAATACAAAGGGGAACGGGTTGCTTTTTTTTCTGCCGATTCACCGCTCAGCTATGCGCAATAGAGAAATTTTGATGCTTTTGATGGCTACTCGCTTTGCAGCCCTAACATGCGTCTCTCTTACTTATTAATTCATTTTCTGTCTTCTTTTTCACATTATTGTTATTTTTTCCCATTTTTATTGGTCATCGAACTTTCAGAGTGGGAAAGTAAGCAAATGAGAATAAAAAAGAATACAAACTTTTAAAATAATTTCAGAAGATGCTGCAGTTTAACAGCCCTAATGGACGAGCTACCACTGCTTACACCGTTCAGCTCATTACGCTATATGGTGTGAGTATAAGGGAGGGCAGATGCTCCGAGCTTCATCAGCTAGTTTTATATATTACAGAACTAGCCATTTCTGACGACCAGCTAGTTCACCGGGTAACTGGCTGTGAAAGATTTCAATTAAATCTTTCAAACAGCAAAATTCTTTTAAACTTCATATTTTTATAGACATTTAACCATTAAAAACACTTTTTTAAAAAAAATTGATTTAAAAATGTTTTTGACTTTCATTTCTTGAATAAAACATGGGAAAAATACTTTTAAAAATCCTATTTTGTTTTGAGTATGGTTTATGGCTAAAAAACAATTTGTTACCAACTGACAACACTGGCCTTTATTTCAGAAAATAACTCCCTTGATAAAATTCTATAATATCAAACACAGATGAATTTTAATAAATAATAATACGGATAAGGAATTTCCTTCAACATTGTAGAATAAAATATGGTATTCTCAAGTGTGCAAACAAAGCTAAAAAGGCGCAGTCTCATGCGGAAAAACATCATTTTTTTTATCAGCACTCAGGCTGTCATCTATATGTTGTAAATTGATTTAATAAAAAATTCAATATCTATTCTATTGGCAACAACATGCATTAGAGCTTCAGTCTTATACTCAATATTTTAAAAGACAAAATTGGGTAAGTTGCTTGAAGGCAACACTGGGCATTTAAGTGTTAATTCGTATAATTTTAGAAAACTTACACCGCTCTGTTCATCGTGCTATGTGTCTCCTATCTGCCTGTCATTTCGCCTATTCTTTGAGTTTTCAATGGAAACGAAAAATGATTAAACTTCAACTAATTCGTTAAACTGCTAGCTGAATTGAAAGATAGATAGTAGAAATGTAATGATAGTAAGGAGAATCATTCTGTATTGCAGTTTTATGTGTCAAACCGAATATGCTTCATAATTTACGTAGTATCTTAAAGGAGTTTAGTTTACTCTGTGTGTGTGTGTGTAATTTAACAACAACAACAACAACAAAACCCACTAGAGTAAGAAAGCAAAAACTCAAACAAAAGGAGCGATAATATATTTTTATACATCCAACTATATTACAGGTAAGAGCAGCAATGTTTAAAAATGGACGAAGTATAAAAAGATTTCAATATTCCTTAATTCTGAAGTTACATCTTAACTGTTATGATCACAAACTTTTAAAACATGCAAAATTTTTATTTAAATTAT
The DNA here is from genome assembly GCA_013235015.1 of Araneus ventricosus. Taxonomy (NCBI): domain Eukaryota; kingdom Metazoa; phylum Arthropoda; class Arachnida; order Araneae; family Araneidae; genus Araneus; species Araneus ventricosus. Next base: position 34,955 of record BGPR01013817.1, on the reverse strand, counting down.
ACTTCTAAAAGAAACCTACTCAGTATGATAAAAATAAACCAAATATTCACACTTTGGTTATTGATAATAGAAAAAAAACGAAGGATAAAATAGTTGAAACAACAAGAAACAAGCGGAGCCGATAAGATAAGACAGTCAATGCCTTTCATGTTGTTGCCCCTGAAGAAATTTTACCGAACACTTAAAAAAAAAGAGACGACATATTATTTACCTAATCGGTTAGTTTCTTAACAATAAATTTGAAAGGTTTTCCTAACTTATCATTTTTATTTCATAATAATAATTCTATTACTAAAATCTGATTAATAGTTAAAAATCTGATTAATGATTAAAGTCTAACTAGTAAAAACCTAGGCAGCCATTGTCACCATTCCTATGCAATATAGGCATGCTAAGAAGAGTTGCTTTGCCAAATGATGTGAATTCAATATAAACCAAGTTCGATTCTGAAATTAAAAAACATAATTCCTTTCGAGTAAGCTAAAAATAATTCTCTTGCACTCATTTAACTTACTTTAAGATTCAAATCTTTCTTTTGTTAGATTTTTTATTGTTTACAACACATTAAAAAAAATTCATCGGTCAAGTCAACTTAATATTTTAATTTAAACTCAACGAGATCAACTTAAGTTTGAAATAAACTTACTTAAACTTAATATTACGAAAGTTAATTAAGGCGACACGGTACCATCTAAACATTTTTTAAAAATTTTAATATTTGGAATTTAATTTTAATTGTATTTCACGTAAAATAGTACCCTATAATTATACTGCACAAAAAATTTTGAATTATTTCTAAAGTTTTTGTGAAATTTAAATTTAAAAAAAAATGAATACATGATAAATGATATTTTACGAAATAACGTCATTTATACTTAAACTGTTACCTATACAATTGTAGTTATTGTGTTTGTTTACTTATTCTTTGAAATTCCATCACCTCAAAATATTAAAATACATTTCCTTGCGAGCACGTAATCGTGGCTGGAATTATTCCCTCACCAGTGTGGTATTCTATATCGTCTAATTAGAGGATCCTCTTCTGTTTTGGGAATGTGTTGTATTGATTCAATTAAGAACGCATAGAACTCTCAAGCAGGGCCACAGAGAGCCACCGGAGCAAAATTCGTATCATTGAAAAGATACATATATTTTTTTTTAATTTTAAAGTGGTGTAAAAATGGTTTTTGTGCGATAACATGTCCCGAAGTTGAGAAAATACGTTAAAATTTCAATTAATTAAATTTTTGAAAAACCCTTTCTTAGAGAGCACCTACAACCCAAAGTGTGGGTAACCAAAGTAAGTAACTACGTGCCGAATTTATAGCTCTAGGTCTGTCCTGTAGAGTTTCATGTTGTGTGCGTAATGATACATCACGCGATTTACAGAGACTAAAAACAATATCAAATTACTCACTGCCAGGTAATTTTAGATGCAATAAGATTTCTTTTTATTCAGTTCTAGAATAAAGTATGCACTATTTGCATCTTTTAAAGCACCACTTTTGCATATCTAACTAATAATAAAAGTTCATATGTGTCTGTTGCCGCTCTGCAGGATAGAGATTAATGTGTATTTCGGAGAGCTGGTTTTTTTTCGAAATTTTAATTAGAATTGCAATTAATTACAAGTCAACTGACATTTTCGCGTTTTTCAGCGATAATTTCGGAACATGTTATTCTAAGAAAACGATTTTAACACCGTCTTAAATTTCAGAAAACAAGGGGGTTACACCTCCTGCTCGCTCCGCTGATCACTACGATTCGCTCGCTCGCCATACAGTTATGCATTTCTGCTAGTAACAGGAAATTTTAAATACATTAATTACTGAAAGTAAATATAAATTATCTGAAATTGCATGAACTCCTAAAATTAATTTTTCATCAATTACTAAAATTAAAATCTTCTGGTAGCACAGAGATACATATGTAGATGTTAGAAAGAAACCTGAATGCTAATATATATAATTTTAAGATGTTTAAAAATTTAAATTATTTACATCAATCAGAAATCATCAAAACTTTTTTCATACACAATTGACAATATCTTTAACAGTTTTATTTGCCCTTTCTTCATTCCGCCAAAATTTTAAACATGCCCTATTTTCAATAAAATGTTGCTGATAAAAGCTTCCCCACATGTATTCACACCCACTCCAATTATTATTCAGCCAAGAAAGATAATCCCTGGGCAGTTATTTATGTGTTAAATCTCAGAAAATTTAAGTTGTCAGTAGATGATATAACCCATTTTAGAACCTTTTACCTAAAAAAGGACCATTTATAGAGAAAAGTGGCTTGAAACATACTCATATTAATTATTCAAAATTGAAACCATGATGATGATATATTTTTAGCTTTCTAAAATTTATAAGATTCTACGTTTACTCATGTTATGTTGCTCAGAAAACTTCCCCACATGTATACAGACTCACTCCAGTTACAATTTAATCAAGAAAGGTACAACATTTTTTCTCTGGGTTATCACTTATGTTCTTAAAACTCAGAAAATGCGAGTAATCGAAAGATAAAGTAGCCCATTCCTCAACCTTTCAACTAAAAAGGATATATTAAGGAGACATTCTTTCATTTGCCTAATCGAAACTGCAAGATTTAAACTTATTTTGTTCAAATTATTTAACTCAAAACAACAAAAAAAAGTCGTTGTCTTGGTCTTTCCGCCATTGTAAACAAAACAAACTTGCGAGCTGTTGCTAAACGGCGATTAAGAAATTCAATCTTTTTTTGTAGCTACGCAAGAGAATTATATATATAGATTGCCATTCCAATACCAATTTGTGTTTAACGCGATCTTTTTCCTATTTTTAATAATTTTTTAAAAATTAATTTGAAGCATTATATGCAGCAATGCTTTTCATTGTTGTAATGAAATTCAAACCCATTCCATTGTCTAATTAAATCATTTAATCATATCTTTTTTCCATTGTTAGGATTGATGAAATGGATTTCTTTCTAGCCCCCTCTGTCTATTTATCCCATTAATTGCTTTGCTTATTTTCTGAAAAGTAGGTTTTTAGTGAACTTTCGATAAGTTTTCATCTTAAAGTAATTGCCGTTAAGATTTTGTTTCAAAAGTATCAAGTGATAAGAAAATATTTTACAGTTTGTCTATTTCGGAACACATTCTTTCCAACATATCTGTTATACACAATTTCATAAGTTCTGTGAACGTGTTTCAACATAGTGTAACTGTTGTACTATTTGAATTTTGCACAACTTCCACTTTTCCATTTAACTCAGCATCTTCATTTACAGCTCAAATTTTCAGAGAAATTACAGATCTTATGTTATAGAGGAGGCACGGACACAAGCAAGAACAAGATAAAAGATTTGTATAGGTTCAATGATAATTACAACTTGAAGCTTTAAATGCGTGGATCAAAGAAACTTAAAGAGCATATATCAGATTTTGAATTAGTTGGTTAATCCTTTCAAGTTCACTAAATGTTTCATTACGGAAATTACTAAATTTATTTCAAAAATGGGTATTAAGCATGTAGCTGATCATAAATATAGAAAGAAAAAAAATTAGCATTTTTTTATTCTCAAGAAATTTGTGGTTTCACAGTGAAACCAATGAATGGTAACGGACTATTCTTGCTAAGTATAAATTATCATTGAAGTGAAATTTAAATTATATATTTAATTTATACAATTACGTGAGTATTCAGTATCTTCAAACTTTATAAAATTCATTACTACTTTCGAAGATTCAATTTTAAAAAATATCAATTTGTGCAAGAACCCTCATCATTTTGTTTCTCTTGGAGATCAAAAGCAATTTAGCTCTTGCAATGCCGATATCTTTGTGAATACTAACGGTATTGAAATGGAATTTTTATATAAGTTGGCCTATACATCTGGCTCTTAAGTTACGAAAGAAAAATTACGCTAAGTTTGCGCAGTAAAAAAATGCTCAATGTGTGGTTTCACTGCGAAATCAATGAACGCGAAAGGGTTAAAAGGGAAGAGAGCTGAAACGTATTCTTGATTTTCTTCGATACACGATGAAGCAAATCATAAAACCTGCCTTATTGTGGAAGCATACCAGAAAGTCGAGGGAAGATGTCTCCGGCTGGTAGATAAATGTTATTGCCATATGCGTACACCAGGGATGTCAAACTCAAATGCTAGCAAGGGCGAAATAAACAAGGCCTCAGTTTATGTGGGCCGCAGAGGGAAAAAAAACACCTTCAATTTTTACAGAAACGCAGGTTTATTTCGATAAAATAAACCTCTGTAAAAAGAAAAGGAGTAAAAAGAGTGTTTTCATCTTCGTCCTTGGCATCTCTTCTCCGCTACCATCTTTTCTACCTCTAGGTATATCTTGTTCGCAGTGACAGCTCACTTAAGTGAATGTCGGGAATTCTGTATCCGAGAGGATCCTTTCATAAGTGAAAATAATTGCTCGCACCTATAAGTACTTCCGAACAGAGAAGTAATTTCATATGCCAATTTTCGAGTGTTTTCAAACCTGGCTAGCAAATATTTGTAAAATTCAGGCCTCCAAACTTCACTGAACGTTGCCTTCAAATTTGTACAACATTCGATTATTTCAATCGATATACCAGAACAGACACAAGCAATTGTGATTGTTCGTTATTAATAATTTGGTAGAATTGGGAATTTCAAAAACTGAACTACAATATTTTTATTAAAAACTTTGTTTCATTCTGTTATGTATGCGGGGCCGCATGCGGCCCGTGAGTTTGACACCCTTGACATATACTGAATGTTTCTAGTTGCTAAGTGCATCTCTACTAATAATAAAACCGAATGTGTGTGTGTGGTCTTGTCTGTTAGCGCCCTACAAGGCATACCTTACGATCTAGAACTAGCAAATTTGGCACGTATTTATTTTGGAAGGTGGGAAAGTGCAATTTGTTGCGACTTTTTTTTTTAATTTTCATTGATTACAAATTACGTAAAATTTTGAGAGTTTTTCAGCGATAAATTCCGAATATATTATTGCTGAACAACAATCTTTATATCAACTCAAGTTCGAAAAATTATCTTTATAATGAGACCAACTTCTTCGTCGCAGCTTTTTTTTTTTTTTTTTTGCCTAATTTTAATATTTTAAAAATATTTTTTGAACACAATTTGCAACAATACTTTTCATCGTCGAGATGAAAAGATGAGTCAATATCTTTGTGGACATTTAACACTCACATTTCTGAATAAATCTGAGTCACAGATAAAATTACAATTTTGCAATACCTAATTAATTTTTTCATATACGAAACAAACAGAAAATTCGACGTCGAGATTTTAAGGAATATCGATCCTTTCGATTTCTTCGAGTCTGAACAAAACATTTTAGGAATTATGGCTGTCTTATTTGTGGACACAATAACTCAAAAACGGAAAGCTTTAAAGAACGGATGAGATTTTGCATACAGTCCTATCTCCAGAATTATTATATTTGTAAGAAATCTTAGACCAAATCCGTCAACTGGTTAATTGCCTCTCGGGCTATTTCTTAGTGAATATACGAACACAACTCAAAAAGCTAGATAAGTAAAATTTGGTACGTGATTCGTCAGCAAAATTTTAGAATTACGTCAAATTTTGGATTTAGGCGGTAAAAGAGAAGGGATCTGAAACACATTCTTGATTTTCTTCAAAAAGCGATGAAACAAATCATAAAACCTTCCTTACTGTAAACGCACAGGAAAGTAGTCTGTAGGTAATGCAACTGGCACATGTATAGCATACTGAACGTTTTCTTAGTTTTTAAGAACAAAATACGGAGATAAAAACACCTCCATTTTGAAGAAAAATTATTATTGTCTACAGATGAAATTAATGATATGAAAAAAATATTATAAATTACGAAATTAAATAAAATTATTTTTTTCAAAGATATAACACAATGCATAAAAGAAAATAGGAAGTTCCTATTAATTTGGAATACATTTTGACAAACTGAAAACTCCTCGGAAGAATTTTTCAGAACATTTTATTAGAAAACAAGTCAAGTTAAAAATAAAATAGTCTTTAAAAGTACACTTTTAATAATATACTAAAAAGTAGATTTTAAAAAATTAAAAGTTGAAAATTTTTAAAATCTCTAAATCATTATTTCAAAATTGAATCTTGACTTTAATTTTTATTCATACTCAATACTAGAGGGTGCCACTCATATCGATACCTACGAAAGATAATTTATTATCTGATAATATAATTTATCTGGTTTATAATTTTTTAAAATCTGAACTGGAAAACAAGATTTAAACATTAAAATAACCAAAAGTTGGAATATAAATGGATAGAATGTTTTTAAACATTTTTTAATGCATTTTTCAAGGGGATATGTTTTCAGTAAGTTGCCAGGAAGGTATTTTGAGTTTAAATTATGTGGCAACAGTGAATTCCTTTATAAAACTTGGTAATATTATTTATTTTGTTTACTGCGTCTCCAATTTATTTTTTAAGATAATTTAATTGAATGTGCAGCGTCTATTTTGATAAATTATATTAAAAATAATTTAACTATAAGTAAAAGGTACAAGATTATATATATATAGTTATATATTTTTTAAACCATTAAAACTCAAATAACATTTTCATCATATACACCTATTAAACTCCCATTTAAAATTAAATATAATAAACAATATAACCTAATATTATTCACACAATGAAATACAGAAAGATAATAAGATTAAAAACTATTACTATGAAAAAGCCAATCCGGATATGGAATTCCAACAATCAAATGCCAATCGACCTTAGGAATCGATTATGTCACATTATTTCGAAATTTATAGGCACCAACCTTCTGAGAGGGCCTTCCTTCTGTGATATATATATAGTGAATTTTCAGATTCTCAGCATATTATTTCTAAAGAAGTTATTTAAATTTAAAATGTATTCTTGAAATACCGATAGATAGGTAGTTATTCGCGACGTCACAAATGCGTTGTACGGCTTTTTCGTTCGGAGGTATCGCTGATATGGAATCAAAATTAAATTAAATTCATCCATTAACCGAATATTATATTCTGAAAATATTAAAATGCTGATCGTTTCAAAATGCCAAGACTAGCACTTTTGGACGATTTTACTCCGGAAAAGAGTGACAAGTAATGAGTAAGATGAGCTCATTTCCAGAGTTCTTTGTTAGGTCACGCTAAGTAAACTACATTTTTCACTTCACTCCTATTTTGGTGAAATCAACTACACCTGGAGCATGCGGAAACGTGCAGATGGTTTCGGAATCCGAGAATCATCTATAGTATATTGTCACTAAGAATGCAAACGTGCCCAAATTTTATAATTCTAACCCACCGGGAAGTGAATAAAAAAATCAATTACAAAATTCCATCTATACAAACATGAACAAGTAAAATTAAATAAAATGTCTGAAAGATAAGAGAAATAATATAAACCAACAAAAGAGTTCTTTATTACAAAAATAGAAGATTTATGTTAACATAAGATTACAAATTCATTCCAAGAACTAAACAAACAGATCATCAAATAGCATTTTACATTTTCAATTTTAAAAAATTATATTTGCAGTAGAGTCCCGGTAATTCGGACTAGATGGGACAGGACCATATCCGGATTACACGGAATTTTCCTTAAAATACACGTAATACAAGTTTTAGATTGGTAAAACTACAAAAAATCGATTTTTTTTTTCCATAAAAACATATAGCTTTTCCTACAGCTTAGTAACAGGATGAGTGCATTATTATTTTTGTACCATCTCTCACTAAAATTAGTATATCCTGCTTTGAAAAAAAATCCCGTCCAGATTAACCGGATGTCCGGACAAGAGGGGTCCAGTAATTGTGATATGGACAATTTTCGAAGTTTATTTCTGCAATATTATCTCTAGAAATTCGTGACAATAATCCAAATGAGAATTCAAATAAACAAATTAAAAGGCAAAAAATTAATAAACAATTAGTTTGTAAAGAAAAATAGAATAAACAAACTTAATTCGTTTCTTTTATACAAGATTTAAGGGACTAAGGATTTACGAGAAAAAGTAAAAAAAAAAAAAAAAGTGTGAAATTCCTATTTAATCCCGTTTTTCTGTAAAATAAAGTCAATTTCTTTCAAATATTCACTTTTTTTTACTTTTCATCATTACTTCTCCCATTTAATAACCTACACAGCAAACTATATATTTTTTAGCAAATTCCAGTTACGTAAAAAACAAAAGAAATTTGATAAGAATCCATCGATTCTTAACAAACCACACATTCATTTAAGATAACTGATTAAAACACAGAAGTTCATATTAAAAACTACAATACGACAATCCTTTACTTTGGTAAAAAGGGATTACATGCCACAGGCAACGCCGTGAAGATACTGCTAGTTTAACATAACTGATTAAAACACAGAAGTTCATACAACAATAAGGCAATCCTTTACTTTAGAAAAAAGGAAATATATTTTGTAATAAACCGATAACATAATTATTCAAATTTTTCTTAAGAACAATAAAAATAAAAAAATCCTCAAAATACCAAATTTAGGGGCTTCACAGAAGAACATAAAACCAGCAAAATAATAATAAATAAATAGACTTCAGAAACAAAGAAGTCAAACATAATTCATTTTTAAAAGACCGTAAATAAGTTAATAATAAAATATGAAGAGTTTTTGTTTGTCTTAACTCTGTCTAGAATTCAAGAAAAAACAAAATTTTTCTCTTCATGTGAATCATTTAAGAGACACTTAAATTGTTCCGTGCACAAAATGCAACTGCACATTCCACAAGCTTTCTATTCTCTTTAGTATCCCAACTTGTGCTGCTATACGACTAAGCTAAATCTGAATTCGAAATGCCAAATGTATAATTTATTTCACTCAAGGTTTTCTTTCTGTGTTATGTAGCATTTTTGTTTCTTCAGACAATCTGGCAATTTACTACTAGATGTTTCTATACATGTATGTCTATTTCCCATTTGTGTTCTACAGCTCTCTCTCTCCAAGTGAAGACACGCTCTTTTCTTTCTGTGGAATAGTGATCACTTTACCTTTCTATCCACCAAATGCATCTTAAAATGAAACTACCAAGTACAGGCTTTACAAGCTAGATCACAAGATCTCTTTCTCATGTGTTAGTAAATCCCTTCTTAAACTACTCTGTGCAGAAAATGTTTTGCTACACACTTCACAAATGTATGGTTTCTGTTTTGCATGGGTTAGCATATGTGCCTTTAAATTTCCCCACTGAGAAAATGCTTAACTGCAAATATTGTAGGCATAAGGTTTCATTTAGTATGCCAGAGTAAATGTGTCTTTAAAGTTCTCTGCTTAGAAAAAGATTTACAGCATATTTCGCAGACATATGGTTTTTCTTTCATGTGCGTCCGCAAATGTTTATTTAAATTTCCAAGAAGAGAAAATGCTTTACTGCATATCTCGCAGATATATTTTTCTTTCGTATGCGTTCTTAAATGTGTCTTTAAATCTATGAGCAGAGAATAAGCTTTACTACACACCTCGCATACATACGGTTTTTCTTTCGAATGCATCCGTAAAAAATGGACATTTAATTTTTCCTGCAGAGAAAACGCTTTACTACACATCTCACAGGCATATGGTTTCTCTTTGGAATGTGTCTGCATATGTGATTTTAAATTTTGCCGTAGAGAAAACCCTTTACTGCACAATTCACAGACATGCGGTTTCTCCTTCGTATGGGTCAGTAAATGTTTCTTTAAATGATGGGATTCACAAAATGCTTTGCTGCATATCTCGCAGGAAAACGGTTTCTCTTTCGTATGCGTCCGTAAATGGCTCTTTAAATGTCCCAGCTGAGAAAACGCTTTACTGCACAACTCACAGGCATACATCTTTTCTGTCGTATGCGTCAGTAAATGTGCCTTTAAATTTGCCTGCAGAGAAAATGCTTTGGTGCACACCTCGCAGGCATACGGTTTCTCCTTTGTATGTATCAGTAAATGTCGTTTTAAATGACCGAACTCAGAAAACGCTTTCTTACACATCTCGCAGGCAAATTGTTTCTCTCTCGTATGTGTCCGTAAATGTTTCTTTAAACGTCCCGGCAGAGGAAATACTTTATTGCACATCTCGCAGGTATATGGTTTCTCTTCCACTAAATGTTTCTTTAAATCTCCTTGCTTAGGAAAAGCCTTACTGCACATATCAAAGGCTTATGGCTTCTCTTTGGTATTAAATGTGACTTTAACTATGTTTGCTGAGAAAATGCCTTATTATAGATGTCACACCCATAAAATTATTTTTTTGTATGTGTCAATAAAAGTGTCTGTAAACATTGCCGAAGAAAAAATGCTCTATTACATGTCACAGCTTAACAGCTTATTCTTCTGTGCGAGATATTTTTCCTTTCTTTTTTTTTTTAGCTTCATTAACAAGAAAAATATTGGTTACTTATAACATAAAAGTCGTCTTTGCGCCAGCCAGCTAATGAGGCTTGAAACTTCCTTAAAAAGTAAAATGTTCACATCACAACAACACAGATCTTCCGGTTTTCAACGTATTGCGGTAAAAGAAATATCCATATAATTTTGAAGAATATAAATTGCTTGATTCCTGGATGAATTTTTATTTCATACAAACATTTCTACACACTGGAGGACTCCTCTTTAAATATAAATTTTCATGGCTCTCGGCAAAACAGTGTGGGGCTATTCTTCAGTTTTATATGGTTATAGAAAAAGAAACTCTTCACAGACTACGTATTCTGTGCCAAAGCGTATTCTGATCATCAGGTTTACTGAAAATCGTGATATTTAAGTAGGTTCTGGCAACTTGAGCTTCCAAATCTAAGCGACATAAAGAAGAAAAAAACAATGTATAAGTAATTTAATATAAAAAGTAACTCAAAACTATAAAATATGTATAGAATTTAAAACATACCAAAAATACATAAGAGAAAAAAGAAACCTCATACATCATTGTATACAGGGTGTCCCAAAAAAAGGAACAAGCATTTATTTCCTTTAAATATTGCACCTAGACATGTACTTCCAATTACAAAGTTTCATCAAATAAGGTAAGAATTTGTGTGAAAACATTTTGGCTTTTGTGGAGTATGAAAGTAAAAAGTTAAGAAAATTAAATTTTTATACGTTCCCCTACAGCAAAAGTGTCAATGAGTAAAATGTTCCTTTTGCATTCATTTATGTGTAATTTAAGTTTCACGATTCTATCTGTAAAATTTGCAGAGATATATTAATTTTTTAATTTAAAGGAATGCTCACAACTTTATATGGAGATGTTTATTGTAGAAATGCAAATTTATTCAACATAGAAAAACTGCCAAATGCAAATATTTGTCATTTGTAATACATCATCCAATCATCATAGATTGAAAAAAATTTACTAATGGCGTATACTGTTACTCAGTTTTATGGGCAGATAGTTGAAACTATTGACTTGATAAAGAATGGAAGGACAACTTGAGATAATCAAAAACAGGAAAATAGCCTATCTGACAAGAATATTAAATTATTTGCTCTTGGAGTTGTAGGTATTTTTAAGTTTTATCTAAAGGCAGTGTCGACTTGTCCTTTAGGGTTGCAGAACTAACTAAAATTATTTTTAAACTTCGTATGTTCGTTTTTATTCTTATTTGCTTACTTCTCCACTCTAAAAGTTTGAATTATCAACACAGAAAGATAAAAACGAGAAAAAAAATGAATGAAAAAGTAAGACAGGCATAGGATGGGGACAGCAAGTAGTTTTGGAAAGCACCAAAATTTGCTCAGCATATACAACTAAGTGACATAATGGACAAAGGCTTTGAACTTTGCCAGAACTGGATTTTCGGATGCTCCTGCTTGGCACTAGGCCAATTATTATTTTTTTCCTCCCTTCAATCTCGCCCACAGTTTGCCTTCACATTCTTGATTTCTTTTTTCTTCCGATTTCCTTTTATGAAATGTTTTTAGGTTTTGGTTTCACTTTCATGGTGCTTCAATAGGAACTTGACTGCTTACTACGTATTCGACTTCCGCTGTTAAAATTCACTCACAGAAAAAAAAACTAATTTTCTAAAACAAAATTCAGATAATTACAAGTTTGAACTATTTGAAGGTAAAACTATTTTTGAAAAATTGTATTTCAATTGTATTCTAATAATATTTTTATAGCACTGCTTGTTTCTGAGCAGATAATCTGTCACGGTTGATATATCACAGTGGATATTTTTCAGATTCACAAGATGAATTATTTTTGTAATACTTCAATTGATGTATTATTCGACTATATTTTCGATTTAACAAGAGTTAACAAATAAATTGTTATTTCCTGATTTTGCCCTTTAAATAACTTATTGAAATATGCATATTATCCCTAAAATCTACATCCAAAGACTGGATCAAACAGCAGTGAGAGGTATGGAAAAGTGGTCCAAGCCAATAAATTTGTCTTTTTATATCTCCGTAAGTTTTGCAGATAGAAGCATGCAACTTTGTATGTGAATAGATGTATGTAAGAGAAACATTTTACAAATTGACATTGCACTACAGGGGCTGTATAAAAATTTAAATTTTTTATCAATCCCTTTAGAAGTCAAAGTATTTCCATACAAATTCATACCTTATTTCATGAAACTTTGTAATTGGAAGTATATGTCTAGGCTCAATATTTAACGAAATAAATGCTTATTAAACTTTCTTGGGACACCCTGCATATTTGAAGAATGGCCTAGCTATTTTAATACAAGGAATGTTCGAAAATTATAATTCTTTTTTTTCTTCTTCCCCAAGGAATTCAAATAAAATTTTCAAAAAAGCATTAGTTTTTTCTGAGAATAATCCCTCCGAAATTTGGTTACGTAAGACCTAGATTATGCAGATGGCGCTAGAGTGGCGCAACATATTTTGTAAAAGAGGAAATCTAAGCAATTATACAGTATGACCGAGTCCATGCGAAGAAGGAAGCTGAAATCCTTGCTTTTGAAAGTTTGTATCATGTCAAAGTAAAAGTGCAATGACGGTCGAGACGTATCAATGAGGACAGGACCATGTTTATTTTTTTTAATTTACATTTAATTTATTTTTCATTTTTTGCTCATTCTTACATATGTTTATATTTATTATGTTGTTTGTATTTTATTGTATTTATGTTGACATTTTTATTTTGTACTGTATTACTTGTATTGTATTACAATAATATTTGTATTGAAAATTTTCTTCCCTTACTTTACTTACTTAATACTTTATACCCTTTAGTTAAGCAGGGTCGGAGTGGGCAATAAAAAAAATTATTCGTTTGCACATTCAATTCGTATTCTTTCATTGTTTCGATAATATTTAACAGCACGGCTGAGATTCATGCTCAACTCACTGAAAAGAAAGCTCAAACAAATCACATTCATTTGTTTAAATTTACTCGTTTGTTGAGTTAATAGGAGTGTATAAGAAATATTTTACTAACTTAGCACTTTTACACTACGGAGACTATATAAAATTTAATTTTTTTCATCTCTTATTTATCAGCCTCTACAAGAGACAGTAAAAGACAGTATTTTCATACACTCGCCCATATTATTTAATGGAACTTTGCAATAGAAAGTATATATCCATATAAATAGTAGTTAAGGAAATATAAACATTTGATCCTCTTTTTTCCAGCCACCCTATACATTTGAAAAGTCTGGCTATTTAATACTAGAGGCAGACGAAAAATAGGATTCCCTTCCTTGTTTTTTGGAAAATGTTCAAGCAATGGGGCAAACAAGAGATAGCTTTTATATAAGTTGTTGCCCTGTAATTTGGTAACATGTGACCTAGATTACGCAGAAAACACCAGCTCGAAGAAAGCAGAAAAATTGGATAAGCTGCGAGTTTTGTGCCCGCATGTATGGGCAGCAGACGGGTTTTACAAATATAGACATATAAGGAAATGTGAGCAGTTGTGCGCTATGACTGAGCCCGATGGATGCCGAGAGTTGAAAATCTAAATGACTCGAGGAAATGTATGGTCCAGGTATCATGTGGAAGCAAATGGTGTAATGAAAATGCAGGCGGTTCAGTGAGGGGCCCCGCCATGTGCTGGACTCAACGAGACATGGATGGATGCCAACATTCAATTGAAAGGACAACATAAGCCATACGGCGGATATGACTCCAATGGACATGTGTCAATAAAGTCGAATGTAAGCAAGGTAAATGTCGAGCGTTGACTCATCAAATTATTCATGACACTCTTCAGTATTAGATACTCAGTTTGCAGGCCGAAATGCAGAAGAACATGTGGTTCATTCATGGCAGTTAGCAGCGTGTTTTTCCACAGTGGTGAGTAACCACCTCCATGCTCCCAGATTGAAACTGGACACCATAGTCCCAGATCCCAATCCCTAGGACTTCATTTTAATATACCGTAAATCACTTGTTCATAAGATGCCTGTGGGAAAACACTGCAAGATATCATAACATGGATCTTTGGCGCTGAGGCAGACATTACCAATACATCAGGTATCTTCAAGCACGTCCGACAATCGCTTCTACGTCAGTTGTGTAATGACATTCATGGCTGCAACCTCAAACTCCTGTAATCATTTCTCATCACTCCCTTTCTGTCAGTGAACTCAGCACCACAGGATATGTTGTTACTGTCCAATAAATGCTTTTTGTTCTTATTATTCTATTTTTCTATACTTAATGTATGTGCACTTATTTTGAGTACTTTATATTTTACACCACAGGCTAAGTTGTAATTATGCTGTCAAATAAATAATTTCAGTACTTATTATAGATTTTGTAATTTTTCGATTCCGACAACATTCCTTGACATTTAACATTAAACTACATCTAAATGTGAACCAGGTCCACAAACATGTCTAATAATTGATGGAATCCAGTCTTGAACCTCTGATTCTGAAGCAGAGACATTACCACAAGGAAACTGCAGCCCCCTAAGGTCAGCAGAGGGAATCTAGTGCATCCCAAAGGTCATGAAAACATTTTCATTATTTGCGATAATCATTTTTCTGATTATAAAGCAAAATACAATGCTTCGCACTCTTTTTTTCAAATAAAATTTAAAAATTCAGGAAGAAGAGATAAGTACAAGTATTGATGATGGTATTATTTTCATATACTTGAAAATTTTTAAAAAAAACTGTTTGAATGCATTCATTGAAGAATTGCACTTTAAAAAACAATTCTCTCTCTCTTGTTTGTTTGTTTCAGTAGAGAAAATCTAGTGCTTTCAGAAGACCATAAAAAGAGTTGTTAGTCATAATTATTTTTTGGATTCTGAAGCAAAATACAATGCTTATGCCATTTTTTTCTTTCTTTCAAACAAAATTTTAAAATTTAGGAAAAAGAGATAACTACGTTGAGTATTGATATTTCCATAAACATGAAAATTTGCAATTTAAAAAACACTTGTCTCTCACTTGTTTGAGCTACTTTGACACACATTCATCTTAATATCTGTATTTTCTGGTCAACA
Source organism: Araneus ventricosus (assembly GCA_013235015.1). NCBI lineage: Eukaryota > Metazoa > Arthropoda > Arachnida > Araneae > Araneidae > Araneus > Araneus ventricosus. Next base: position 19,517 of record BGPR01013817.1, on the reverse strand, counting down.
CTCTCTCTCTCTTTATCCTAAATCTGCAATATTTAAAATGTTTTTATTTTTTAAAACGTTGATAACCTATTTCCCAGTATCATGAATTCTTCAGCGACGTCTAATTTCTTTTTTACTCCTTTATGCTCTAGAATAACTTTTTCGGTTAGCATCAAGATTTATACTAAACCCTTGGCTTGGAAAAGGCCATGCTACTGTACAAAATACAGTCTTTTTATGAATGCTAGCTAGGAGCTAAATCGCTGAAAACACTACAAAAATGCTAATAAACTGTGTTTAACCTTCCACGTCTATATGAAAAATGAAGGGGTAAAATTAAAAGGCTGATGTCTCAATGGCAAGGGCCAGGACTCTTAAGTTACAGTGACCTTCACAATTGTGACCTCTAAAGCAGTGATTCTCAACCTGTAGGGCGCTCCCCATCAGGGGGGGGGGGGGATAACACCAAACGGGCGCACAAGCATATTGAAAAGAGAATATTCTTTAAAAAATTATTCATTTACTGAAAGAATTTATTTATTCGTAATAATTTCTAGGTCTATAATTAAGGTCATAGTGCAGCTTTAGCATCAAAATACCAAAAATACATTATTACTGCATGTATAGTTATTGCAAAAGAGGGGGAGCACAATAAAAATTATGATTGAAAATTGGGTCGCAAATACTGAAAAGGTTCAGAAACACTGCTCTAAAGGGTAGCGGATATGCGCAGTAAAAACTGCTAACCATCCGACAGATTCCAGGTAAAATAAAACAAACTCTATATACCAAGTTACACATGAACATATTTAACTATCGAAAAAAAATCAGTAGCTAAAACAATTTTTACAACTTTTTGTCCCAACTTTAAATTAGACAAAACAAATTCGACTTACAGGCGATATTTTAACATTATATTGAATAGGAAATTCGAAGGTATGAGGAAAACTAACTGAATTAAAAATTTTTGAATTAGCCAAGTTCCACTGTATCTGTTTAGTTTAGGTATATTAATGCCTCATTTTGAAGCCACACGAGGGCTATTTTGGGACGAACCAAGTAATTTTGAACCACAGTTTGATGATGAGGACGACACCTGAATTCGCACCCTCCTCTCCAAAATTCCACACCACACCAGTGGGAGGACGTTTAGCCACTACGTATGATTTAACGTGAACAAGCCGCGCCAGACACGGCGGGTCTTCAGTGGAATCGGGTTTCGAACCTGGAACCCTCCAGTCCCAAAGCCGAGACCTTAACACTAGGCCACCGTGACCTCTCCACTGTAACTGAAACACTGCACTGGGGACAAAGAGTAAAACAACAAAAACTAAATTTTTTTTTGAAGAAAACAGCTGTTTAAAATCAGCATTTTAACAAACTTTTTATAATTAAATTAGAATGAACTTATTAGAACTATATATAAAATTTGCTTTACAAGGCTTGAAGAAAATAACATACTTAGCACACACAATAAAAATTATAAAATAGACAAGTTAAAATTTAAAAAAAAAAACCCCATTTAAAGAGCCTAGGAGCTTCTAGAATCGAAAAATAGCAACAAAAAAAAAAAAGTCTTATCTGTTCGATGGAAATTTTATAATTAAAACACTTTTATTCACCCAGAAAATTGATCGCTGGAAGTAAATTGTTTTTCTGCTTCATTTAGGACTAGGATCCTGCATACTGGAGGCAACTCCTAGAGACAAAGGTCACTGCTTATGAAGTTTCTTTTTTTAAAAAAATTGACATTCCTTCCATTCCTTCTAGTAACTGAATATTTATTAGATTCTTATAGTAAGAAACTCAATAATCTCGTCCATTACATAAAACTGATCTTCAACTGAGGCATAATTAAAAGTTGGTCTCATTGTAGCAACAACAGCATACAAGAGTTCATGATTCTTTTCAACAAAGTGAAATGGATTCACAAATTTTCTTTTCCAAATCAAATATTAACTAGGAATTCTAACAAAACAGAATTTGCCAAAAAGGAGAAAAGAAGAATCACAGATTACCTGTTTCCTTTTTCAACTATGAAATATATCTTGTGGCAATAATAGCAAAAAATATAAGCCAGGCACAGACATATCAATATATCCAGGTTATTAGTAATGGTACTTATCATGTCATAAAATGAAAAATATCTTTGGCACTTAACCCCTTCTCCCTGTCATTGCTTCATTTGTGGGCAACATACCTTTGTACCCCATGTACACTGGCGGTTTTCTGCACAGGCATTAGAGGCGCTCGCCTTGTGCCACAAAAAACCAAGGGGCCTCAAAATCCATTCGATGTACACAGTAGTGCAAACTGATAGTGAATTAGTGACATTTGGTTGGGGGAGGTAGTCTCAAAACCTGTTGGGTGTAAATTGTAGTGCTATGCCGATGGCAAAGTTGCAACATTGGGTAAGGGAGGGGGCCTCAAAACCTATTCTACACACATCGTAGGGCTAAGCCAACAGCGAATTTGAGACATTGGGTAGAGGGAGGGGGCCTCAAGTCCGTTTTGCGCCTGTGGCCTCATATTGGGAAAATCCGTCACTGCCCACATACCAATGTAATATTGTGTACTTACTATAATATACACATTAACTATATAAGCATCTGTTTTACATTTTGCAACTGTTTGGGGTTAATTAAGAGTATTTAGGAGAACAATTTTCCAAGTAAATATATTTAAGTTTTCCAACGATATTTAATCCATTAATTGATTGATTGAACTATTATGAACTTGAAAATCTGCAATAATTTAATAACTAATTTAATTAACTAATATAATCTTAGTAAAACTATATTAGCAAGATAGTTGAGTATTTTGTTATCCAACAAAACAATTATTTAACTAAAGAAAAACATTGTTTAAAGCAAACATTCTTTTTTAAAAAGAAAAGAAAAAAAAAAAAATAAAGCATTAATTTTTAATAACAATGTGCAGTATTTCTCAAAATAATAATTTTGAGAAATACTACACATTTTCTCAAAATAATAGTCATAAATTAATAATCAAATTCACTAAATATAAGCAATATTTAATGCCTTTTTACCCTTCAAAAACTTTGTTATGCACCGAATAAAATGATTTAATTTACAATCCAATTCATAAGTAAGGGCTTTATCTTCTATATAACCTTAGGGGCCGTCCATAAATGATGTCACGCTTGGAGGGGGTTCGTGAAATTGTGACAGTTTATGACAAGGGGGAGGGAGGGGGTAACAAGAAGTGTGACATCACACATTTTGGTTCAAATAAAAACATTTAAAATCAGCAAATTGAATTTTTAAGTTATTTTGAAATTAACAGAATTTGAGGGTATTTTTTTAATCGAGGCTAAAACAACTTTCATGTGATTTTTTTTTTTCACTTATATTCATTATTTTTCGAAAAAGGCCATTCAGGGTAGGTTCTGAGAATATGGCAGCAGCAGAAATTCTTCACCATTAGAAGAAAACCTCCCCCTGTCACACCTTTGAAATGTCCAACAAAAGATACGTCGCCCCACCTGGGTGAGTGGTAGAACTGGCAGTGGCAAACAGGTTGATCTTATTGAGGCATTTTTTTTTTTTAAATTCAATCTGTTTAAGAGTATTTTGTGTTCATAAAGTAAAGATAAGATTTATAGCAAAATATATCAAATTCCAAAATACTACTGTTTTCAATTGCTCTTTTATATTAACATTTTATTACTATTGTATATTAATTAGGTTTTTTGTTGTAAACCTTAATCTTATTTCATACAAAAGAAGTACACACATAATCATTATTATTATGCTCACAAATGCCATTAAAACACGTAGTTAAAGTTTAAAAATAAAACTGGAAATATGATCTATAACATAGTGCTTTGTTTCTGAACTGCAAGTATATGTTTATGTAATATATCGTGACATGTGACGGGGGGAGGGGGTATGGTGAAGTGTGACAATTTGCGACAAAGGGGGGGGAGGGGGTCAAAAATATTGAAAAAAAGTGTGACATCATTTATGGACAGCCCCTTAACACAGTTTCCCTTCATTTTAAAGAAAAAAATGACAACATGGATAAAACATAATTGACAATTTCGATTTATTCTAGGAAATTTTAGCATTTATAAGTTGTGAAATTCTGGATAGAAAACACAAACTATTAATTATAATGCACAGTAACAAATAAAATATAATACCATTAAAGTTATTTCAGAATCTATTTAGTCTATTCCTATTTATATTTCCTATAACAATTTTATTGCAGGAGGTTATAAATGAGAAAAAAATACAAATTTAGAGTATATTTTAAAAGGAATATATCAACCCATTTGAAAATTATTTTTAAGTAAATTCAAACAGTAGAATTAAACTTAAATCTACATTATGTTAGAGGTGCTACCAGATATAAGCTTATTAATTATGACTTACTAACAGAATAGTGCCAACATTTAAGATTATCAATAATTTGAACAGAAGAAAACTAATTTGCACAATGAATGTAACAAGATCAATATGCCACTCAAATAGTAGTTTATTTTGAATAAGCAAGAATTTTAAGTTTCAGATGAACTTCATAAACATACATTAACTGAACAAAAGTATCCGGACACCTTCGGATTTTCACATTTTTTAGAATTTCTCCGGAAAAGCTAAACTGACTGCACTTGAACTTCAACCATGTAAAGAACAGACTCTTAACTCACATTTTTAAATGAAGATTTGGTCCTGAGGGCAATTAGGGGATCGTCTACAAATTGATGAAGATGAAAATTATTTTGGGCCAACCTGCTTTAAAGAAAACGTATAACAAGATGAAACTTTCAATAATATTTACATAAATTTTCGCAAACGCATCACAAATATTCGGGAAGATATAAAGGTTTTCTTAAAAAATCCCAAATTTTCCCACCTGTTTTTTGCTTATAACATGCAGAGTTTTCTGTTATATTAAACGAAACTTACAGAAAAAATGACAATATGTTAGAGAAGCATTGTGTAAAAATTTGGAAACAAATTTTGAACATTAGAGAAAATATGAGTAGTTGTGGTAAATAATGTTTTACTGCGCATGTGAGAGACATAAGGTAATTTTTCTTTCACAAAGTCAAAGCCAGATATATAGGGCAACTTATATTAAAATTCCAATTCAATACCATTAATATTTAGAAAGATATCAGCATTGCAGAGAGCAGAATTTTTGCTTCCCTCCAAGAGAAACAAAATGATGAAGGGTTTTCCACAAATTGATATTTTTTAAACTTTAATTTTTGAAAATTTTTATGGTATTTAATAAAGATTGAACATGCTGAATACCCAGGCATACTTATAAATAAAATTCATAATGCAAATTGCAGTTCAGCGATTACTATTCGAAAATTTAAGTTTAAAAAATAACAAATTTGTGGAAAACCCCTCATTGTTTTGTTTCTCTTAGAGGGAAGCAAAAATTCTACTCACCGCAATGCTGATATATTTCTACATCTTAATGATATTTGACTGGATTTTTTTTACATAAGTTGCCCTATATATCTGGGTTTGAACTTATGAAAGAAAAATTAAGCTATATCTCATGCATGAAAAGTAAAATATTATTTACTACAACTACTCATATTATCTCTAATATTCAAAAAAAAATTTCCAAATTTTTACATAATGCTTCTCTAACATATTGTCATTTTTTCTGTAAGTTTCGTTTAATATAACAGAAAACTCTGCATGTTATAAGCAAAACACAGGCGGGAAAATTTGGTATTTTTTAAGAAAACCTTTATATCTTCCCGAATATTTTTACTACACTTACGAAAATTCATGTAAATATTATGCACATCAAACATAACCATTGCTGAAAGTTTCATCTCGTTGAACTCACACTTTACAGCGAAGATTTGGTCACAAGAGAATTTAAGGAACTGACCAGAAACTGATGAAGAAAATGATTTCGCTCATCCCCTTTCACACAAAACTGGTAATTATTTGCAACTGTTACCACTGGTTTTGTTTGCTATGCACATTGTTAGAATGCATTTTCGTGAAGATAGCATCTATATTTTAAAAGATAAGAAGGTTTTCTTAAAAAATTTCAAATTTTTTGGCATGTTTTTTATTTATTTAATTGCAGAATTTTAAACAAATTAAATGAAATTTACAGAATACATGACAATATGTTAATATGAAACTTTGTATTAAATAGTTTTTATTCTGAGCATGTACAAAACAGTATAATTTTTCTTTTATAATTTGGAAAGCAGATATATAGGGCAACCTATATAAAAATTCCAGTTAAATAGCATTAATATTTAGAAGACATCAGCATTGCAGCAAGCAGAATTTCTGTTTCTCTCTAAGAGAAACAAAAAAAAAAAAAAAGGGAGGGTCCACAAAATGACATCTCTTAAACTTGAATCTTCGAATAGTAATTATTCAACTGAAATTTAAATTATGTATTTGATTTATTATTATGATTGGATATTCAACATATTCAAGCTTTATAAAACTATTCAAAAATCAATTAAAAAAAAAAAACTTGTGACAATTTCCAACATTTTGTTTCTCTTAGTTTACTTTTTCTCAGAGAGAAACAAATTCTGCTTGCTGCAATGTTGATATCTTTCTAAATATTAATGGTATTCAACTGGAATTTTCATATAAGTTGTCCTATATATCTGGTTTACAGATTATAAAAGAAAAATTATAATATGTTTCACACATGCACAGTAAAAAATTATTTACTAAAACTATTTATATTTCCTCTAATATTCTAAGTATTTACTTCCAATTTTAATACAATGCTTTGCTAACATATTGTCACGTAATCTAATTTTTGCATAATTTGGTTGAAAACTCTGTATGTTATATGTAAATGTGGAAAAATTTGTGATTTTTTAAGAAAGCCCTTATATCTTGCAGAATATACATGCTATTTTTACAAAAATGCATGTAAGCAATGTGCATTGGAAACAAAACCAGTGGTGAAACTTTGAAATCATTATTTCAGCTTACTGTGAAACAGGACGAGCTGAACTCATTTTCTTCATCAATTTCTAGTTGGTCCCCTAAATGCCCTAGTGACTGAATCTTCAGTACTGTAAAATGCGAGTTGAAGCCTATTCATCATTACATATACATATATATAAAGTAACACTTGGTTTTTAATTTTAAATTTGTAAATACATTCCGTTTAACAGTTAAAACAATAATAGTAAGTAGAAGATTGAGTTCCTTATTACAGGTTGCTTATACTTTTGCATAAAAAAATGAATTCTTTTTCTCTTTTCAAAATATCTATGAAGTACAAAATTATCATCAGCAAAAAGCAGTCCCAAATTTTCATAAAGGATAATTATATTTTTCAGCAACATATATAGATATAAACAATAGGGATTTTGTAGGAAAAAAATGTTATACACTAAAATACCTCAAAACACAAAATATTGAAAAATGGAAGATTAACCGATACATTATAAAAACCGAGTATATATGAAAGCTCCCCCACAAAGATAAAAGTTGCACAACAAACTTTCTTTGTTGTGCATTCCTCAGTTTTATTTTGGATTAAAAATAAATATTTAAGTCCTTACACAAAGGTACATACTAAACAGATGTCCATGCCTAATACACTTACCAAGATATATATTGAATCTGCATATTAATACATGTTTATCCATCAAACATAAATCAATTTAAGGTAATTGTAAATTTATTAATTAAGTCATTCATAGCATTTTAATTTGATACAAAAATTATCTTGAATATATAACATTGCAAGTTTCTTTCAAGCTTATATGAATCAAAATGACAACACAATACTAAAACAGAAAGTTTCAGGTAATTAAACAGTAGAGAAAGCTGATCAGATAAATGGTTAAAGATTACATGAAGTGCCTTGGGAAAAAAAAGACAAAATTCATTAAGAGTAGTAAAGTTTGGCTAAAGTAAGCAATTAATCTTGCCACAGAATACATTTTCTTATGAAATTATCTTTTTTTTTACTGTACTTATTAGTTGATCAAATTCCTCCCTATCTTTGAAACAAATTAAGCAAAAAAAAGGGTGTGTCTATATCTTCATAACATTCTAAAACAAATCCACATAATTTGATATGTAAAAGAATAATTTAATTTCTAAACACTAAAAATAATTAATAAAAATCCAAAAAATTAATTCATATAATTGCAAAAGAAAGTATATTTGTGAATAGTAGAATTTAAATAAACATTTATTATGGTAGCTAATGGTAAAACTAATTTCAAATCATTCTTAAATAAATAAATAAAAAAATTCTAAACATAATAATGCATCTACTTAATTGACCATTCAGAAAGATTTCATTATCATTCTTTCCCCAAATTATTGTAAAAATTTTGCTTTCCTTGGCATATTGAATATAAAAATGTACAGTAATTAACTAATACATCCATAGCAAAATATGGACAGCAGAAGAAAATAAATTTTAGAGGTGCGAATTTAATAATCAATTTTTATTGTTTACAGAATATAAAATAATAACACATAAAAATGATCAGAATTGCTTTCCACATCAAAATTTAAGAAAAACGAAGGCATTTTCACTTCAAACATACTAGTTTTGATTGAAAGAAATTATTTAGGTACATCAAATATTCCATAATATAAAATAAAGAAGTCAGAAAAAGAAATGTAAAATAAAAAGGAAAATACCTGTCCAAATTGAGAAGTAAAAATTATTTTATTTCACTTGATAAATATTCCCTTCACACACCCAGGAGACAAAATTGCACCTGGAAAAATGAAAAAAAAAAAAAAAACATTTAAAACAAAGCTCTCTTACTTTTTAGCATCCAATAAAACTGTTGGGAACATTTTTCTACTCATTTAGTAAACTGAATAGAAAAATATTTAATTCCATAAAGATTATATGATGCTATTTAAATGCATTTGTACACAAAAAAGTTAAAAATATGCTTCTTAATCAACAAGACCAAATATATTATAGTAGAAAATTTTAAAAAATTGTAAAGAAAACAGGAATATTTGCAAAATCTCTTTAATATGCACAAAATGTATTAACAAAAAATAATTAAACTTGCTATAAAACAAGAAGCATTAAGCAAGTGTTTTCATATTAACAATGCAAAATATAGCCCATTGCAATAAATTAATAACATAAAAAAGCAATAATAGTGATGTGATGGTATTATTTATAGTGTTTATGATTTAATTATGGTTTATTATTATAACAGATAATAATCAGACAAAAAAAATATAGCTCAATCAATTAAATTTGAAATATAAAATATCTTGAAAAGTACTAAATTGTTTCTTACATCATAACTATAAAGAATTGTTTAAGACTTTTACTTTCATAAATATTTCTTTTTCTCAGAATGCGTTCTTTATTGAAATCTGTCTGTAATTTAATTCAAAGAAATTCAGATATTCTGCACATGTACTTACAAAAACTTGTTAATTATTGACGGATAAAAGAAAAATAAAATGAGCACAGTTAACATTTCAAGATTTATGAAGAGTGGTATAGCTATATGGGCGTGGGGGGGGCAGCAAAATCACACATGTAGGAAAACAATTTTACAAATAAAAAGAGCAGCAGTACTAGTTGAAGCATTGTGTACATAAAAATATATACTCCAGGTTTACCAATATATATCGTAATTAATTCATGTTTAGCCTTCTTTCGGTAAATTGTCGGTATATGACAGGAAGTCTGGTAGTGGACGTGCGATTTCGCAACCTACCTACAGATAAAGGGCGTCAAGCGACAAATTGCGTTATTAAATCAATTCCCACCCCACCAAAATTCTTTTTTTGCAGCTACGCCACTGTCTATGAAAGATACATACTCAACTTCAATAAAAGTATTAAATTTTTGAAAGAAAAGTGCTAACTAAATTTAAGGGGTCAATTATTTCTTTACTGACAAAACAAACACCCAAACTAGCAAAACATTCAATCTACAGTAATTCTATAATTCTTAATGCTGACTATATTTCAAAATTAATATGGAACACTAAAAAATTAAAGAAATAGAGTAATAAATTAACTGAATCTTACAATGCTTCCGTCAATTTTTTAACTTCTCACATCAGAAAGAAAACAAACTTCCGTTAGAAGTCGTTCACTTACAAACGAATCCGAAGATCCGGATCTGACAGGAGAGAACGGAATTGCTCGAACACGAAACGATAAAGACGGATCCGAAATCATTAACGATTCATTGAATTCGTTCGAGAGTGAACGACAGTTCCTCTCAGGGTTGCCATATATGGACGAGTGATCTGTTTTGTTTACTGACATTAAAAACCTTAACTTTATTTGCATGACTTTTGGACTTCCGCTCTGAAGATTCCATTGACTTAGCATTACACCGGAATTGAGTAGTTAAGCAACAAAACAGAAATCTCGTCTATTGGCCTTTTTTCTCAAAGCGCTTGGCTTTAAGAATTTTCATTTAACCTTACATTCATTTTTGGCCTTATTTTCATTCATGATTGTTAGCACTGGTTTTTATAACTATTTCTACTTTTTTATATCAAATTTTTGGCTTAAACTTTTCAAACGGCCCGTAGTCAGCCTTCAAAAGAGGTAGTTCCTCTTCAGAATCGTACCGAAGGGGTGGCGAGATTGGCCCCCGCCAAGGCCGCAGGCAGAGGAAGAGGGGCACAAAAATTTTAAAAAAAGGTTTAAGATAAGATGGATATGGTCTGCTGTGTAAGTAAAAAAAAGAATTCAAGTATTAGCCCTCTGTGGCTGATTAAAAATTACGGGAGTTGTTAGTTGTAGCTATATATAGCTAATAACTTCACTTCTCCGTTCTGGCGGGTGTTGGGTCGGAAGAGGATAATTTTTTATATGCGAGGTTTTACATTTGGCTAAATCTGTGAAAGAAAATAAATGCAGGGAGGTAGTTTTTCCGGGGAGGGTCACAGAAGGGATGAAAAATGAACAGAAATGAAACACATGGGGGGGGGCGCAACTTTGGCAGTTCTGCCAGGGGCGCAGAATCGTATCGGTACGGTCCTTTTCCTCATCAGAAGAAAATCTGTCTCCTTTGTGACTGCGATTGCGAGAATTATTCTGCGCATCAAGATATTTGGAGGAGCATATAAAGAATCACTTTTTCTATTATTAATCCTTTCTGCTCCCGACTGAATTCTTCAACAAACAGTTGCTAACCATACAGCCATTTTTTTAAAAAGGGCACTTAATTTTTAACCGGTCCTTAAAAAATTGCGCCTGGATTTTTGGTATTGAATGAAATACCTACGTCAGCAAATAGGTAACAAACGCTGTATGTTAAATCTAATAGGTACAGAAAAACTTTTTGAAATAATATTTAGAAAGCACAGTGTATTGGATTTGAATATTAGCTGAATAATATCGAAACTAAAAACAGAGCATTCTTGAAATTTTTGTCGCTTAATGGAAACGATCTATTATAAGTCTGAAATCAATTTTATTTATATTAATGCAAGAAAATTTTTATATTGTTAAATATTTATTTCAAGTACGGAATCGCTTTTCATTTATTATAACCAAATTGAAAAATAATCTTGCTTACTTTTGTTCACTTATGATATCAGTGGCGAATCCAAGGGGGGCGGTATGGGGCTGAAGCCTTCCCCCCAGAGCTTAACCAAAATTCTCGATTTTTTTTTTCAAATCACTACACTTTTAAAAAAAAAATAAATAAATAAAACATGGCAATATAGCTTTCTGTCTTGACAGGCTCGAAAATTTTGCCGCTTTTGTAGTCATTCCACATTTTTTGGCTAGTTATTTCATTGTGTTTTCATTAAATTATAGAAAGTGTTGCAGTGTCCTTTGTTATTCTTATTGTTAGGTGAGTAAAGTTAAAGTGTTTCGACTTAAATAAGCCATGAGATCACGACGATCCAAAAGTTTTATGACCTCACCAACCCGACCAAAATCCTGAATTCGCCACTGCATATAATAATATATTATGTTCAGCTATTTCATTTAGCCGTCACTTTTCATTGCAAAGAAGAGGTTTAAAATCTTTTTCCATTTCAATATTGCTTCATTAATAGAGTATTGAATATATGTCAATCTAAAGTAATTCGTTTTCATAAAATAAATCATTTTTCTAACGGAAATTTAGTAAAAAAATAATAATAATAATAAGTACTTCAATCAGTTTATCAATTTTGACCCTATTTTTAAGAAGGTTTGGCCTTATTTTGTCATTTTTATCTGGCAATCTTGCTCTAAGCGGTCACCCCTCTCAATGGCCTCTTTTGTTTGGCATGGAATTTGTGATCCATAGACATAATATTAAAATAAACTCTATTAACGACCACTCAAATCCATCTGAACTGGTTAGTCAGCACAATATCAATGAAATGCATTCCTTTCATCTCTCTATCCTTGGACCGTTTATTAAGAGAAAAAGGAGGAAAGAAAGAACAAAAAAATTTCCTAAAATCCAAAACCACGCCGGAAATCAGATTGAAATTAATCACTCCTTTTCCAACGTGAAGAGAAAAGTGAACTTCGGTCTCTTTCCGGGTTGGACATTGGTTTGTTTGTGCATTTCAAGGGCTGATTCGGACTCTGACATAGAAGCTGCTGATATGGGTTGCAATCATCAGTAAATGAAACTTTCAGTTCAAACTTCAGGAAAAATGGATTACATTATTGTTTCAACAAGTACTGACGAAATTATTGAAAACTGAAAAATCAAAGCAAACCCAAACTGTATATTTTTCCAAAAATATTAGAAATTTATCAATAAAGTACTTTTTTCCTTTATATGATTCTTAAACTTCGTTATATCAGAAATAACGAATAAGGACTTATTTAAATACGTATTTTGTACTTCAGAACATGAAAACCCTTTAGAATGGCCTATTTTTCTTGGAACTGAGGCTGGCTGCTGTAGAGGTTCCACTGTACATTTTAAAAATTCGTTAATACTTGATACAAAATAAAATAGTTATAAAATTGAGAACATTAAAGATTAAATCCGTGTAACAGTATGAAAATACGGAGAATTTTTTTATATCAGTATATTTTACAGAGAAAAGTGTTGCTGCAAATCACATAGAAAGATTTAGTTGACTATTGAATGTATATCACGGAAAAGATAAATTTATGAATTATATGATGGTGTAAAATTATTTTTTTAAATTTTATTAACTAAATTATATTTTAATTTTTGGGATTCCCTCCAAAAATTATAATTTATATAATTAGAATTATTTCCAAAAAGTACCATAATTCCACTAAATTTTTTTAATCAATTAAATTTTCAAACAAATTATCCGAGGTGCACAATTCCTTTAGTCAACGAATTTTTGGGCCAAATTTGGTAATTAAAGTCAAACGATCTAACTTTAAAGTACCAACAGACAGATAGAGCACACACATTCGCTTTTATTATTAGTAGACTAATAATGTGTGTTCTGAATTCAGCTGAACTGATACTTGTTTTTAATGAAATTTATTTTTAAAAAACATTTACATCAAGATAATTTCACGTACACTATATACACAAGTTTATATTCAAGAGTTTCAAATATAAAGTACAGTAGAGTCTCCCTATAACGAAATCGCTTGGTTCCAGTTGAAAAATTCGCTATAGAGAAAATTTCGTTATACGGAGATTAGAGATTTTTGTATTTATTTAAGTAAATGTTACAAACTTTTTATTAGGTGTGATAAGTTCAAAAGTATTTAATTATGACTTTCAATTAAAAATGAAGTAATATATATTATAAATTTGTTAAAATTATACTAATTTTTATTGTATAAATAAAATGCTCAAAAGTGAAGACAATTCACCAGTTTAGAGAATAATATGTACTCGTATGTATTTACGTTTATTTTACTTGAAAAATTCCGTTATTTTACATTGCTTTGCATTTCGTGATGTCAAATTTTCATAAAAATTTTCACATTTTATGAGTGAGATAAAAATAGAGTCCGTTACTCTTTTAATGGTTTCGAATGATTGTAGCATTTCAGTCCTATGTGGGCTTGGCTGTATCACATCTTCATTTTCGGAATAACTGTCATTTTTGGCTTTTATTGTTGTCCATTAAACTTTTCAAAATCTCTTCATCTGTAGGATATGAAGCAGTTAACAGTTCTGCGTCCACTTCTAAAATGTCGGAGAGAGTTGCATCATCTGTTATTCTTTCATTCCCTTCTACTGTTTTCCATTTTTCTTTCAAGTCGGCCAAGATCGCATCTTCATCATCGGAATCACTGTCATCTGTCTGATCACTGAAACCTCCTCTTTTAAAGCAATTACGGATTGTTTTAGCAGTTGCATCAAATTTCCATACTTTATAAAGTTCTGCAATTGTTAATTCGAAGACCGATGTTTTCTTGAACTGTTTCATTTTTTTCAATTGTACTGATCATTTCTTTCAAGATTCTTTTCCTATAGTGCATTTTTAAATTTTTAATTATTCCGAGATCCAGGGGCTGCAAATTTTTGTGCAGTTAGGAGGAAATAAAATGACACTAACATTTTTTAGCTTTTCTCCACAATCTTTTGAATGAATTGGATAATTGTCGATTAATTAAGCAATTTTACGGTGTTGTCCCATTTGCTTGTTCAATGCTTTCAACCATCTGTCAAAAATTTCAGACGTCATCCACGATTTGTTGAATTCGTATTTAACTTCTGAAGATTTTATTCCTTTGAAGCACCTTGGAGATTTACTTTTCCAAAAACAAGCATCTTTAACTTCTCCTTGCCAGTCATGTTGGCACATAACAAAAAATTGCAGATCTTTGTTTGCTTTTCTTTCCTCAGAAACATAAAAGCTAGCGTTTTTGTAGGGAGACGTTATCGCTAGAATGAACAATGCGAGTGTTTGCACGTGTGAGCGATTTGTTTGCACAGAAATTAGCAACTTTCTTCAAAATGACAAAAATCGAAAACATAAACGTCTGAAAAAATTCGTTATAGGGAGACAACCACTTCGTTATATGGAGAATATTTTGAATGTTTTTTAACATTCGGATTAAAAATTTCGTTATAGGGAGAAATTCGCTGTAGGGAGACTTCGTTGTAAGGAGATTCTACTGTATTATCGATTTTTGTTTATTAATTTCCTTTCTTTAGGCAGAATTCCATTTATTTTCCCGAGAATGCCATTATTATTTGGAATGGGAAAAACCTACCGGTTTAAACCGAAAGCCGGTTTTTTCGTTTCGATTAACCGGTTTTTCGGTTATTTTTTTGTCCCGGTTATAACCGGTTATTTTTTTAAAAATCCAATAACCGGGTAAAAAAACCCCGTTGAGTTAGCTTAGTAAAAGAGGTAAATTAAAGAAATCAGGTCACTACTAGTCAGAGGGCTGTGGTTTTTAAAGAAAAAAATTTTAATTAATATTTTACAATTAAAATATATTTATTTAATATATATAAATAATATATTATCAACACTGTGTTAAGTAATCATTGATAGTTAAGCGGTGCATCGGTCATGCGCACGGTTTCGTTATCGTGGAAATTGTTGAAATGTAATACTTTTGATTCAATCAGTACGAACAGTACACAAGTCCCTCATGTTGGAGTTCATTTGAGTTAATTGCCCTATAACCTCCCGAGTCCTGTAACCCTCCACAGGTTACTTGAATAAAACCGTCATTTTCATTAATTGCTGAAGTTTCAGCCTATCGGTCACAAAATAAGCAGCACCAGGACGCTCTAAAAGCAGTGCCGGAACGCTTTGGGTGACAAAAACTTCTTTTAATTCTTAAACTTCTTTTTTAATGCTTTCGATAAGGCCACTAAGGAAATTTTGGAAAGAGAGTATATTACAGGAAGTTTTACCCCTTCTCCGATGACTAGTCGTGCCTCTGTCTGAGGAGTCGTCGTATAAATCGCTCGTAATGAGAGCTATTATGCACGGGCCACAGTGCCTGATTAATTGCCGCGGTGGCCTGGTTCATTCATGTTGGATCCGCACACTGAGGCTGGCCGGAGTCATTCTTTTGTGATATTACAGAAAGCTTCGTTGTCTCTTTTATTGAACACCATCGAAAGTGCGTTAAAAATTACAATCCTAAACACAATGCTACCAAACTTTATATCAAAAGCTTTTGATACCTTTAAAAACAGGAGTACACAAATATTACAGAACTTTCTACCGTTGCATGATTCGTTCTCAGATCCTCGCCGCATTACTGAAAGAGTTATGAATACATTGGACGATATATATAGCTTAATGAGATGATTTGCTTTAAAAATGTACGAAAAAACGTTATTTTTATTTAAAAAAAATTATATTTAAAAAACGAAAATCGGTTATTTGAAAAACCGGTTATAACCGACAGGTTAAACCGGAGCTAAAATTAACTGGTATAACTGAAAACCGGATGTTTTTGCAATAACCGCCATCCCTAATTATTATCTAAACACATCAATGATAACAATTGTACTTTTGCATATTTTGAGATCAAATTGGGTATCAAGGAAGAAGAAAAGGCAGTTAGCAAAAAAAAGTTTTAATCAAATAATTTATAAACACTACAAATGAATCCCAGTTCAAGGGAAAGACGTCGTGCCATCTCGGACTCAACATTTGAAAATTTCCCATTATAACTAATGGAAAATTTTCCCTCTGTATGGCGTGGAAGATCTCTCAGATCACTTATGTATATTATGCGTACCTCCTAGAAATCAGTAGACGATGGTTCTGCATCAATTTAGCTACGAGGATGGATCCAAAAAAGTTTATAAGGGTGAAAATATTATTGATTAACAGAAAATACAAACGAGAATTAAGAGGCATGCTTGGCGATCACTTTCCCACATAATCACCAAATCTATTTAGGCATTTATCTGTACGCAGGATCAATTTATTTAACTCGGCTTGGTAGAAATCACGTCCGCAATTCTCTGCAGCTGTTTTCGCATCACTATTAGAAGAGAATCTTGTTCCGGATAAGTGTTTGAAACGCAGATTGGGAGCCAAATTTCGGCTGTATGGGGGTGGGGGTGGCTCCATACTTCCCACTTGAACTTTTGCAGCAATTCTTGAGTTTTGCGAGCAGTATGGGTATTGTCATGCAGGAGGATGACACCATCACTCAACATGCCAGGGCGTTTGCGTGTGGCTTCACGATGGCCCAATGACTATTTCCTTTTCCAAAACTGAAAGATCACCTTATCTGGTAATAATAATAAAGTTCTCTTCAAACAGCGATGTGAAAGAGTGCGAGTTCTGTCGAGAACTGCCTCAATGGGCAGGGACGTGATTTCTGCCAAGCCGGGTTAAACAAGTTGGCCCTGCGTTCAGATTACAGATAAATAGATTTGGTGATTATGTGAAAAAGCGAAGGGCAAGTATGCATCTTAATTCCCTTTTGTATTTTCTGTCTAATGTTTAATATATATTTTTTATTACCCTTTTACCCATTCTTTTTTGGATCCATCCTCGTATCTTCATAGGCCTTCGATGAGTGGGGATAAAAAAAAGTTTCGGCTTCAATCACCCATTGCCAAACCTATCACTTCCGTCCATTTATGATTTTACTCACCACAAAAGAAATTTCTTTTTGACATTGAGATATGGACCATTTTTTATATATATCTTAATATACAGGGTGGTTGTAATTAAACTCCCCCTATAAACAGCATCCTACAACTAAAACGCGCAAACGGATTGTAGCCAAATTTGGTATAAAGTCTATACACGAGATGCGTCAAGGAATTTCGAAAAAAAAATGTAGCTCAAAAATGTCCACTAGATGGCGCTTTTCATGAAAAAACATTAAATTTAACAAAATAAACGACTAACACGGAATACATAAACAATTTGAACATTTATTAACTGGTATTTAATCACCTTGTCATCGAACCACATTAAATAAAGGTAAAGAATAAATAACAGTACGCCTGTGCTGATTGAGGAAGAAAAAGAAGTTCAGTTTGCAGAAACAGGTGCAGATTATGACCAAATGTCACAAGAGGAGCAGTTGTTAATCGTGTTCAAGAGGTGTTGGTTCAGGACGATACATTGAAAGGTGCTCAATGTGACCACCGTCAGTCACCTGCAAAGTTTCAAGGTGATGGACAATGTGTTCAGCAGCAGATTGTAACTGATCAGTTGTGATGCTTCGCACATGAAGCGTAATGGAGTTCTTTAAGTCATCCAACGTCGCAACATCTCCACGATAAACCAGATTTAAGTGGACCCATAACCAGAAATCGCACGGAGTTAGATCCGGCGAACGTGGTGGCCATTTATTACTAAAGGAGTGACTAATAACACGTTCATCCGTTCAGTTTCTGCAAATATTTTATACCCAGACCTGTTTTGCATAACGCTTCTCTTTGCACCCCAGGTAGCACATGATATTGCTTTATATCATAAAATTCGAAAAAGTAATATTGTACAATATTTTTCCCAATATTGAAACAGTGTAAAACGTAAGACTTTTTCAATACTGTACAATGTTTTTTCATAATATGAAATAATGTCATATAATACTGTATAATATTCTACCATATTAAATAATATTGTACTATACAGAATAATATTATATAATATTGCATAATCTAAAAATATAGTGAATATTTTAAAAATACATTTTAGAAGCATGAAAAATATTAATCGCTTAACTCCAATGTGCTGAACTTATATGGGTAACACTTAGTGATTCTTTGAACACCTCGGGCTTTGAACTCGGGACCTTACGCATTCCAACCAGAAACCTTACCGCTGGACCAGCTAGACTTACGTTACGTCAGAGAACGTAAATAATGAAAGTAAAATTTAGTTACAGAGTTTATATCTCTACGAAATTTTATGCACATTAACAATTCATGCGAATAGTCTTTTTAATTAAATTATCTTTTATCATTACAATTTCGAGTTCAAAACGAAATTTGAAGTCAAAGAGGACGCAATTTTAGCTCTTAAATCTAAGTTTGCTAATTTAATAAATTAAGGCAATAAGGTTTAAAAGTAATTATAATATTATGTTTGAAAGGTTTTCAAATAATTTTGAAATTTATTTATTCCTCTTTCAATGTATTACGAGACGCCTTTAACATTTATAATAACAGTATAGATTGAAAATCAAATACAAGATTCGCAACAATAAATCACGTGCATATTTTTACGATGAGAATAACACTCGATTTTTTTTCACAGAACAATTGATAATGCATATGTGAAAGCTGTTTTATGCTTAACTTCATTAGCTGAATCCGGCCCGCCTTTTATATACAGTAAAACAAAATGATTGTGTAAACATTATTATTCAAATGAACATTTTGTAAAATATTTTTTCGGACATATTATTCAATGCTGATTAATATAGTGTTACGGTATCATTGTGCTGCCATCTGTCGACTGTGAGAATAACTTCATCTTAAAATATTGAATAACACTGATGAATGTAGAAATTAAATATTGTATGCATTGTATTGTATAGTATGATATAATATTCAGCATCTTAAAGAATAATTGTTCCAGTGGAGTTTTTTGAAATAAAACCTCCAATTGAGTGATATCCTGCGTTAAAATGAAAATTTTTATAAGAAAGCATTGTTTTTATATTATTTGTGAAAATTTAGTATCTCGGAAA
>BGPR01013816.1:0-40741 GCA_013235015.1 Araneus ventricosus | reverse complement strand
TTTTTTCCTTTGGCGTACTGTGTACTACTGCAAAGATTAAAGCATAAATGAAATTTCAAGCCTGTAGATGAAAAATTAAAGAAGTTACCCCATGTCCGGCATCCGGACAATACCGGATATTTCAACTAAAAAAAAGACACAAAATCACACAACTTTTACTTTAAAATGGTTGTCAAAGAGTAATAAAATATTTTAAGAGCCTTTTAAATGGTAAAAAAAGGATCTAAAACAAGAAATTACTTCAAAAACAAAATTCACCACCGAGCTCCATTTTGGGAAGAACGATGGTTTTCTCAATTTTTTTTGAAAAAACTAAAAGTATGAAATGATTCCATGCCCGAAACGAAAAATTCTTGCACCGATTATATTGATAAGAATATCGAGAATCAAATAAAAAAACAGCATGTAGTTTCGTCAATTATTGAATTAATAGGAGCAGTTCAAAGTTGATGTCCGGTATACCGGACACCAGGTCTGAAGGGGAACGGAATGTAACGCTAACGTCCGGGACGCGTCATCAGCAAGGGAAATCCCGAACGAGCGTATACAAATTTATTTTCGGTGTTTTCTAAACACAAATTCTAGCAATAATGCTAAAAAGAGTTTGTTTCCCCGGAACACCGAACAAAAAACTATAGTTTGAAACAAAGAAATAAAGTAAAAAGTTCATGTCTAATTAATAAAATAAAAAGATCATGTCTAATTGAAATAAAATACATGAAACCAATTTCAAAACCAATAATGTGAAACAAAAATGAAGAAAAAGGTGTCAAAACTCACCCAGTAGTTCACATATGGACAGACAATGGATTCAGATGCAATAGCACGAGACGTGAACTCGGTTATGGTGGTTGACAGTTAACGATTAACGTCACGAGTTACGGTAAATATTTTACTAGGAGTGAGAGGTGAAGAGTCTCAGAAACCTTTTGCTGTCCGTGAAGTCTTAGGAACTTTTTAAAGAGTATCAGTATATAAAGAAAAATAGACAATTAACTAAAATGAGAATAACTATAAAATACAATAGATCAAGGGCAAATAGACCAAAGGAAAATACAGCAAGTTCTTTTCTACAGAACGCTGTGGAATAAACGAAAATAAAGAGAATTGGGAATTTTATCGGAATTAAGATTGTTTTTAAAAAGTTCAATTTGTTTTTTCTTTGATTCTGAATTGTTGCAAATATTTTTAATCCTTAGTAATTGATGGAATATTGTGTTTTTATAGATCTTAAAAGAGATATTAGAATTCCAAAAGTTAAACCTATTAACATTAAATTTAAATTCATTTCTTTTGTCGTAAATGCTTAAATTTAATTCGGTATAACTGTCAATATCTAAATCAAGAAAAATAGCTTTAATATTATTATCGTTAGTTTTTGTTAATTTTAGTTCCTAAGAATAGATATCCCCACTAACTGTAGAGAAAACTTTAAAATTAAAAATTAATATGCCATCTATATATCTAAAAGCTGAATTTAAACTTAAAACTGTATCTTTTTCGTAAAAATGAAGAAATAGATTTGCAATTATAGAAGAAAAATAAGATCCCTGTGGAATTCCTTTAATCTGTAAGAAAATATTTTCGCCATTCGAGATGAAATTATTGAAGACGCATAAATTAATAATGTCTAACCAATACGCTTCTGTACATTTTAGAAAGTTTTTCAAGTCATAGTAATAATGTATTCAAACTTCTTTTAATTTATTAAGTGGGATGCTAGTGAACAGGTCCTGAAAGTCATATGTCTCGATATGACTTCTTTCATTGCTTTTTGTAAAATCAATCACTTTAGTATTATTTTTAATTATCCAAGTAAAATTTTCCTTTTCTATGAAACTTAGAATAATATTTATGTACTTAGAGAATGATTCTCCGGTCTTTTTCATGTAGGTATTTGTTCCGCAGGTGATATATCTGAACTTCATAGGTTGTTTGTGGAATTTTGGATAGATTGTAATATATGAAAGGGTCATATTATTGTTTATGTAATTAATTATTTTATTTAAAGCACTGATTTTTTTTCTCTACAGTGGTGCTATTAGATTTATATAATTTGAATGTTTCGGAGGTTTTTAGTTCCTTATCCAATAGTTCAAGATAGAATTTTTTAGAAATAATAGAGAAATTGCCTGAGGCTTTATCGATTGGAGTTAGAATGAAAAATTTTTGTAGTTCTTCCATTTTTTTTCTTTTATTGTTTTCAAGGTATAATAATTGTTATTTTTATAGTAATTATAGAACTTCTTATTGATAAAGTCTTTAAACTTGAAATAATAACGCCATTTTCATTCTATGAAGAAACTAAGAGGAATATCGATATTGTTTGAAATTTTTAAACAAAAACAATCAATATTTTTAAGAAGGCTTTTTAATATATGTTCTCTTTTTATTCTAAAAATCGGACGAAATTTAGAACCTTTTTGCAAAAGTTTTCGTAATTCAATATCTTGAATTATATTTAAATTACCTGTAATAATGTGTTTATGGTGGGGATCCACGAAACTCCTATATTCCTCCTCATTGCAGAGACAATAGGCAGATTTTTGATTGCTATCAATGTTTATACAAAATAAATTATAATTAAAAACCCTACGACCAAGAGGAATGTCATATTTGAAGGATTTGCCAAGTTTGAAGGTTTTCAGGGGGTTCGAATCAAGTTTTTCTTCAAAAATTCGGTTGAAATTAAAGACATCAAAAAAGGATGTTTAAAGTCTATTGTCATATATAAAACGACTTTTTTAGCTTTTTTATTTTTAACAATCATCTGACTTCTAGCTTTATAAATATCATTATTGAGAATAACGAAATGCTGATTTTTAGTACAGTGTTTATCTATTGATTTTTTAAAGATATCACACTATTTTTCTTTAATGGAAAAAATATGATTTTTACAGGCTTATAGTTGAAGTTTATATTAAAATCTTCCTCCAATTTTTGTAAATCTTTATGAAACAGTTTCTTTAAATCCTCTTCAGCCAAATTACTCATTTTATTATTTCTTTCATTTATTCCGCTTCCTTGACAACCTCTATTTCTATTGCCTTCTGTATTATTTAATTGTGAAGTGTTACAATTATTCTGACTAATCATTTTGTTTTGGAAAATGTCATTGAGACCATACGATGCAATGGTTTTGAATTTCAGCATGTAAAAGTTTTCTTTCTGAAATCTATATTTTAGTTCAGGAATAACATCGAGAATATAAACAGAAATCCTATTGAAATCATGTTTCTTAAAATGGTTAAACTCAATGTTGAACTTTTCTATATCATTGTAATTTTTAATGTGAGATCGATGAACATTTAATCTAATATTTAAAGCGTTACTAGTTTGCCCCATGTATCCCATACTACAAATACCACATTTAAGGAAGTAAATAATGTTCTAAGCTTTACAACCGAGTAAAGCCGACTTATCAGAGGATATACATCTATCATCAAACAGAGGGCACATCTTGCATCTAGAATCCTCACATCTCCTAATATTGTGTCCGAAAGCAGCATCAAAATCATTTCCGGAAAACGTATTTTTAAAGTTGAAAGAGACGATCCACGGCAACCCCCCATACTTGCCGGCTCGTTCGGGATTTCCCTTGCTGTTGACGCGTCCTGGAAGTTAGCGCTGTATTCCGTTTTGTTGTTTTGGTTTTTCTTTTATGACGTGATTTTGATGTTTTCTTTTATATATATATATATAAAGAGAGAGAGACAGAGAGTATAAATCGTAAAATGAAAGAGTATAAAACGTAAAGTAAAAAACGCAATTAAAGCACAATAACGTTTCTTCAGGGGATGAAGTTATTGGGAATTGCTAAAATAAACATAGTTTGACATTTTCTTGAAATCAGTTACGCCGTGAAAGCTAAAACATTGATTTTCATCCCTAATGTCAAACCATAAAACAGAGAGAGGAGTTTTGTATGATTAAAACAAAAGTACGATGTGATATAACATTAGAGCAAAGTAAGAACAAATTTTACGTACCAGAAGGACGGATGTTGACGTGGCAGTATTTGCGGAGGGTCACGGTACAAACCGGCGTTGAAGGGGTGTGAACAGAGAATAGAGTTACAAGTTTCGCGCTTAACTTTGGCTGTGGCCAGGAAAGTGTAGTATGTTGGGAACGATGAAGATTAAATGGAAGAGCAATAGCGATAGAAAGCGTTCATTCATTGCGTATGTGATATATTTATATATAGTTTTCCATCTGTTACTATTCGCATTTTTATCTTTACTCGGATATACTTTCAATTCGTTTTTTCATATCTTTTCGAATTCGATATGAAAGTTTGTTATTTCATTTTATTGTTTTTCTATTATGTTTTGCTTCTTTTACACATATTTGTGAAATTTTAATTTTTTTAACTTTCTTGAATCATTTTTAACGACACAACATCTTAATTACTTCTACTTCCATCGTAATAAGCGCACTACAACTTTCTTTTCGAGTCACGAGTCTTTTCCGGGGAAATTCCCTTCTCTGGATACTTAAACTTTCGGCGCATTAATATCTGCCCTTTTCTTCCACTCCAACATGTAAACGAATTAGAACGTCGCGCTGTTTCGCGTGTTACTTTCTTTAAGTCTGTTCATGGATACTCGTATAATACGATTATTTTAACTATTGCAAAGTAACATACTATTGTCTATGACGGAATAAATGAAGATTTAACTACTGCCGTCTTTTCCTTAACAACATGGATTACCTCACCTTTAAAACCTGATCTTTCAATAGTCGACAAGGATCTTTTGTTTTGTGGAGACGTCGTATAATGGGTTTTCAAAGGCGCCCTCGGCCACACCCGCTTTGGGATAATAACCAGGAGTTTAATCTAAGAATGAAAAATTTTCAAGAAAATTAATACTAAGGAAAGTTCGACTAACAACGCTCTACTGTAATTAAGATGTGTGGATCAATCAATTTTGTTGTGCCTTCTTCAAAACCGACTTTGAAATTTTTACAAGATTCTTCATCACAATTCCGCAACTAGAGGGAATATCATCCAGAAATAATGTGAAAAGAAACGCGCGATTGTAATTGATGTTGTGCAAAAAATATATATTCCATCGTTCGGCCCTTGAGTTCTTCGTTCAACCTCTCGTTTCCTTCTAAAAGTATCTTCAAAATGCAAGTGTTCATATTCCGTCACAGTGATGTGACTTTCTTCTAAAGTGTGACCTACGAGTACTAAAAAAATTACCAGCTGGTGGGGGGAAAAATAAATAAAAGAAGAAAGAAGAATAATAAAGGAAAAGATGATCTTTTCCTAAATTTATTTTTGTGTTCCTATATTTTTATTTGAAAAGTGAAATTGCTTTGACATAATAATTCTTGAAAAGTATTTGAATTGTTAGTTTTGTGTTGGTTGTGATATTAATATATGGTCAGTCTATTTTTGGTAAATTATGAAATATATTCTATTGAAATATTAATTTGAAATTATTTAGTATCATTATATTTTTTGAGTGTGTTGTTTATGCTTTATACATAATTATTTCTGAATTTTAGTATTTTCATTTTCATGAATTTATATTGAGTACTAGTATTATAATTCTATGTATTTAATTGCAATATTAAAGTAAATAGTTGAAAATGTACTTATTTTAAAATTCCCTTAAATTTAAAATTGTTTTCCCTAACTTGCATTAAATGTTTCCTGCATAAATTTAAGATCTGGTAAAATAGTTAAAATGAATGAAAAAACTAATAATAAACCAGAGTAATCTGGCACTGTAATGCACGCTAGTAATTCTATCAACATCATTCCTTTTGATCCCAACAACTCTATGGATGTAAATGCTTGGTTTAAATACTTTAATGATAAATGTCAAAAGTATAATTTAGATGATAAATGGAAATTAAACAATATAACAACATACTTAAAAATAGTTCCTCAACTTAATATGTAAATTCCTACGATACAATTAAGACTTGGGAAGAATTCATTTCCTTCTTAACAGAAAGATACATCTCTCCTAACCTAGTGAATTTAAGTGATTTCACTTTGAAATCATTCAAAGAATGTGAAGACATAACTCTGTACTTTCAGGAAAAACTAAAAAAAAGCAGACAGTTAAATTTATCCACAGATATGATTCTTGAGGGACTTTCAGGTGGCTTTCCAGTTAATCTAAGACAACTTCTTGCTATAAATTCCCCTAAAAATCCTACAGAATGGCTCATAACAGCCACAAAATTGATCAAACAAAATTCAAAAATCGAATATAAATCAAATTAATCTTAATCATTCTGCAACCCAAAATATAAAAACAAACTCTTTTAACGATACCCAATGGCAGCCAAGAAATTTTAGGCCCCATAACTTTACACCCAGACAAAATTTTAGGCCACATAACATTCAACTAAATTCTCCTCCCAGGCAAAATTTCAGAAAAAATAACTATTACCAAACTCCTCCCTCAGCAAGCTTTCAGACCTTTTAGTAATGCTAACACCCATTTTGAAGACAAATTGCCACCTTCACCATGCTGACTTTGCACAAAACTAGGGATTGCAAATGCTTATCAATAGGTACAAACATGCCCATTTGGATTTTCAGCAGGACAATTACCATCTCCCAATCCTGCTCCACACCAAAAATGACAACTACCAATAGTATCCGGATACTACAAAAGAAAACAGTTGCCATGTGTTTTAGACACTGTCTCAACTACCTCTTTAATCCCACGTGAGTTTTTTGACAAGAAACCATTTAAAAATGACAAATGCTCAAGGTATAATTGTACAGCAAACACGGGGTACAATTAGCCTTACTAAAACATGTACATTTTTATTAAAAATTGGTACCATAAACAAAACGGTGACTATGTATGTTCTAGATCATACTTTACCTTATATAATCCTAGGAATGCCAGAATTGGCAAAATATGACATAACTATAGACTGCAGTCAGCAAAAAATATCTCAAAATGGAAAAAACTTAAATAAAAGTCAAAATAATAAAAATCATTCAAATGATAAAAACAAACAAAAAATTTCTCTACATATTTCTGAATTCAAACAAATGAACTCTCATCGTTCTCATACCATTGAAGATCAGGTTAACTTTCCTCAGTCAGTCACAGAGAATAAATGTGAGTTAAGAAAAGAAGTAACAGGTGTAATTAAAAATTTTGATTCAGTTTTCTCAAAGGACAAGTTTGATGTTGGTGCACTCAGACTTGAACCACAGAGAATTGTGCTCAATTCTGACTTGCCAGTTAGTCTGAGACCTTATCGCGCTTCTCCTGTTGAGGAAAAGAAAAAAAGAGTCAGGTTGAGAAATCGTTGCAAGCTGGTTTAATTAAAGAAAGTAATAGTCCCTATTCATCTCCTGTAACTTTAGCTTTTAAACGCGATGAAGGTAAAAAGACTCGATTATGCATAGATTTCAGAAAATTAAATGCTCTGTGCAAATCAGACTCTGAACCCTTACCCCTCATGTATAGTCTACTAGATAAATTATCAAAAGCAAAATTTTTTTTTTCCTCTTTGGATTTGGCTTCTGGGTATTGGCAGGTGCCCACTCACTCCAAAGATACTGAAAAACTAGCTTTCTGCACAAATTTTGACTTGTATGAGTGGTGCAGATTACCATTTGGCATTAAAATATCTCCCGCAATTTTTAATAGATTAATTCGAAGAATATTAACTAAATATAAAATTGATTTTTTTTGCAATTATTTCGATGATATCATTGTATACTCATAATCTGAACTAGAACATTGGAAACATCTTAAAACCATCTTTGAAATATGTGAAAAAGAAAATATTAAATTGAAACTATCCAAATGTGTTTTAGTCCAAACTAAAATCTGCTTTTTGGGTTATGAAATTGAACAATATAAAGTTTCCCCTAATAATGCTAAGATTGAAACTATCAAAAAGTTGCAACCACCCACTAATGTTAAAGAACTTCAAAGGTTCTTAGGTTCTGTAAATGTTTACAATAAATTTATTCTTCAATATGCTAAACTTATATGCCCTTTAAATCAAACCAACCAAATTTACCAAAATTTAACTGGGCAAATGAATGTCAGGATGCATTTGACAAATTTAAAGAAACCCTAACAACTAAACCAGTTTTAAATTTATATAACCCTGATGTAACTTGTCATGTTTTTGTCGATGCATCACAAAAAAGTGTTGGAGCTGTTTTGAAACAAACTGATACCTCTAATGTCTCACATGGAATAGCTTATCATTATAGAACTTTAAGAGACTATGAAAAAATTATGCTATAACTGAGTTAGAATGTCTTGCAATAGTTGATGCTTTAGATAAATTTTACTATTACCTCTACGGACAAAAATTTGCCATTCATACTGATCATGCGGCTCTTGTTTGGCTCAAAAATGTTAAAAACTTAAGGGGTAGGGGTTATTCCGCTGGTCATTAAAGTTAAGTATGTTTGACTATGAAATTAAATATCAAAACGTCCACTAACATTGAAGCAGATATGTTATCTAGGTATACAGTTTCTCACCATCTTCAACATTCAGTACATTTGCTAGACATAAATGAATTAAAAACTCAACAAAAAATGATAATCTCTGTAGATCTAAGTAACATGAAGTTAAAGATGAAGATAAAAAAGAAAAATCTGTTTAAATTCTTTCTTCGATTTTCATTAAGACTTAAATTATTAAATCCAGCTCATGAACAATTTGGTCATCCTGGTGTCCAAAAAATGTTAAGTTTAATTACCCCTCAGTATTATTAGCCTAATAATACCTCTGATATAACTGAATTTGTTAAACATTGCTTAGTTTGTCAACTTAACAAAAAACGAAAACAGAAAAGATTTGGCCTGTTCCAACAAGTACCTCCTACTAGTACACATAATGTATTTCTGTAGACACTGTTGGAGGTTTCAATTATTACAATTCAACAACAAAAATTCTTCATAATGTGATTGACCATACAACAAGGCATGTTTGGGATTTTCCTTCAAAAAATGAAAATTCGGAAACACATTAATATTCTAAAACAAATTTCCAAATTCAAGTCCTTGTAAAAATTACTAACTGATAGAAATGGTGCATTTACTTCTTCTAAATTTAAAAAATTCTTATGAAATTATAATGTAAAGCCCCTTTTAAAAACGGCCCATCACCCACAAATGAATGGTAAAGTTGAACGCGTTAATCAATCATTAGTAACTAGACTTAAATGTAAAATTAATTCCTCTTCCACTAAAGTTCCTTGGACCAAATTATTAGAAACTGTTACTAATGAGTATAACTTAACTCCCCATTCAATAACCAAATATCCACCTGCATGCTTGCAGGTGCGTGCGTTACCTTATGATTCCCCTATTGGTCAAAATAGTTATTATGAACATGTTAACGAAGCTCGTAATTTGGCTTTACAAAGAACAATAGACTATCATAACAAAAACAAAATAAGATATGATGCACGTTTTGTTGACAGGAAATTTAACCGAGGTGATCTTGTTGTTTATGAAGAATTCTATTATCCCAATACTAGAAAATTAAGTCCTCCTTTTTCTGGCCCATATGGCATTATTAAATAATGTTCTGAAGTAACTTATGAAATTAATAAACCAAATTCTTTAACAAAACAGCCTACACAAATTGTGCATATTTCTAAATTAAGATGTTTTCATTCACCAGATAAACTTAAATTAAGTCATGAATAATCAATTAACTACATGAAAAAAAGCTTGTCTTGCCTTTATATTTCTGACCCTTTTGGTAAGAGTCAGTCCGTTCAAAGATCATTTTCCCATGGTGGGCTGAATCGTACATATTTTTCTTCTTTGGTGTTGTTGCCCAAAGAACAAAACGATGATGATAAACGAAACAAGACTTACTGTTTAAAAACATCGTTTAACAATATTTTGTTCTATTGTCTCTCTCTCTCTCTCTCTCTCTGGGAGATTGCATGAAACAGATCACAAAGACCTTGTCCCGTTTTTGTCCAGACTTGGTGATACTCCCAGTTGCTTCGACAACATCATCACGATTAGAAATAATGTTGTCACTGATGCTAAACTCAACAAAATGTCACTGACATCAAACATTAGTATATTTATATTTTTCTATTTGAAATATATCTGTATCTTTGTTTATAAACATGTTTTTTATACTATTTTATATGTACGTACACTTGGATATTTACATTTAAATTATTTTTCATATAAACAAATCAGTAGTTCAATTGACAAGTGAAAGAACTTTTATTTGAAGAACTTTTCATCACGTGAATGGAACTTTTTTTACAGTCAACTAGCTAGTGTTTATAGGAGTACTCCAGGGAACATGATATATAATAGAAAATTTTTGTGTACATATTATTGAAATAATGTTTATATTTAAATGAGCATTTTTTATGTTTTCATAAATATCCTTGCATTTATATTTTTGCTTGTACTCACTGAAGTGAATTTGAAAGATGTGAATATCTTATTGTACATTTAGTATTAATATTATTAATTTCAAACCATGACCAACAATTAAAGCAATTTATCAAAATTTTAATAGCACTCTATAACTTGTCCAACTTCGCAGGTTTTGCGATAGCAAGAGCCCTGCTGTCGCACGACTCTTGCGGAGGGGCTAAATTGTGATATTTTAATTTTTTAACTTTCTTGAATCATTTTTAACGATGCCTCATTTTAATTACTTCTACTTCCATCGTAATAAGAGCACTACAACTTTCTTTTCAAGTCACGATTCTTTTCCGGGCAAATTCTCTTCTCTGGATACTTAAACTTTCTGCGCATTTCTATCTGTCCTTTTTTTTACTCCAACATGTAAACGAATAACAACGTCGCGCTGCTTCGCTCGTTACCTTCTTTAAGTCTGGTCATGGATACTCCTATAATACGATTATTTTAATTATTGCAAAGTAACATACTATTGTCTATGATAGAATAAATGAAGATTTAACAACTGCTGTCTTTTCATTAACAGCATGGATTACTTTACCTTTAAAATCTGATCTTTCATATACATATATATATAATTTATAATTATTATATATAATTTATATGGAGAGACAAAATACAAATATTCTAGAAATGCATCATTTATTGCACATTCGTTGCCTTTTGTGTTTCATATTATTAATCCCCCTTTTGTTTATTCTTATATAATTCTTATCCCTGTTAAAACTCTCGATATTTTTTTCCTATCGGTTTATTGTATTGCTTTTCTACATTTTGTTGTTTATGATTGTTTTTTGATTATGTAGGTTTTTATTCTGATATTGTTGTTTCTTTTATGAATTATTTCAACAACAATCGCCCAAGATAGCATGCACATTTACAGTAAGTTTGATGTTTTTCATGATATTTTCTTGTCATAGCAAACTTGATGTGAAAAATTTGCAGCAGAACTCCTGCAACGTAACATACCCTAACCGACATCCTTCCTTGCAAAACAAGTTTGTCGCGAAGTTGACACGGCAAATTTGGCAACAGGACTCAATGACGAAGCAAAAACTCAATTCTTCTCTTCGCTCTTGGAGTCTCAGCTGGTATTGTGGTTAGCATAACCGCCTACGAACCCGTTGGTCGTGGGTTCGAATTTTTCTAAATGCTCTCGGATTATAAAAGTAAGTTCCTTTAAAAATAACTCAGTTTGCGGTCTGAAGATGAGGGAGTAAAATAGGGGAAGGCACCCCCGCTGTCTTATTAGGCAGCAATTTAAAAGGGGGAGCACCTCAGTAGAAGTAGCGTTAGCTTAGCCTTGAAGAAGGGGGAGGGGAAATTTTAAGATACAGATGTCATAATCAATGGGACAGATTAAATATCGACCAATTCTTTTACGAAAATTCGTAACAATCGTACTTTTGGGCATTCCGATGAAATTCTCTTCATAACAGGATTTGGACCCTTCCCCACTTATCTAAACCGATTCCGACTACGATCAGAGGATAAATGTGGATGCTGCGAGCAAAGAAGTCCTATTCACTACGCCACAGAATGCCCACTTACCAACTCTTTGCACCTAAATTAACCAGTACCGATATTATCAGTCCATTTACGACTGATATACGCTACATTACTGGTAGTGACAATTTGGTGGCTAATACTTTTTCTAGGATTTCAGAATCTAATTTATTACATTTCAACAATTTTCGTGTTTCAGCAGAAGATCAATATTCGGATGAAGAACTGCAATCATTGATGGATTCTGGAACCAGGTTAGAATTCAAACCCCTGTATTTTACTTCATCCGAAAAATCTCTTATTTGTGATGTCTCTACAGGAATTGTAAGTTCGTACGTTACGAAACCATTCCGACGAGAAATTTTTGACATTAATTCATAATCTATTGCATCCTGGTGCAGAATACACATAAACCTGTTTCAGCCAGATTTGTTTGGAAATCCATTAATAAAGAATTTGCACCATGGTATGAAAAATCCAATGTCAGAGATCCCAAGTTACGCGGCACACAAGGTCAGTAGTTGCCAGTTATCCTTTACCATCCGCATGTTTTTCGCATTTGTATGCTGATTTGGTTGGAACTCTCAGTCCAGTTAAAGGAATGTCGCACCTATTGACTTCTGTCGATAGATTTACAAAATGGCCTGAAACATATCCAAGTCCTGATCAGTCTGATGACACCATTGCCCGTGCATTTTTACAAGGGTGGATTTCAAGATTTGGAGTGCCTGAGAAAATAATTTCTGATCGAGGCATTAACACTCAAAGTAATTTTTTCATCTCTTATGACGTTTTTAGGTGAAGAGCAGACTCAGACCACTGCTTATCAACCGCAAAGTAACAGACCAGCTGAACGACTTTATCGACTACTTAAAAGTGCTTAGATGATGCACCTTTCCAAAGCTGGTTGGATGTCCCGTTTCCCTTTGGCAACCGGACAAGTTTTAAAGAAGGCTTGAGGAAATCTTCTACAGAATTGTTCTAAGGAACTATTTTGAAGCTGCCAGGAGAGGTCTTTTCATGTGCATCTGTTAGAACTTCAACATCGTCGTTTTCTGCAGAAGTTGAGGCGGCATGTGCATTTATTGAAACCAATTCCGGCTTCCTGCCATTGTTCCTGTCCAGTTTTTGTCAGTAGCGATATCCTCGAGACAGCTTATGTCTTCCTGCGGATCAATAAAATCCGCAAGTTTTTAGAACAATCTTGGAACTTTGGAATCTTTAGAACAATGGTCTTTACGAGGTTCTATCGAGGACGCTTAATGTGGAGATTGATGATAATCCGGTTACCATATCAATCAACAGGTTGAAACCAGCACATCTGTTTCCTGTCGAACTTTTTTCAAGGGTTCCTTCTCCTCTTCGTCTTCATAATTACCAGAATTCCGATGTCATCATTCGGTTCGGAAGATGTTCACGGCAGGTTGCTCGTTTGAAGGTTTAACTGCATTCATGAATGTGGGCGGAATACTGTATCGTCTTCATAGGCTACGTCATGTTAGTGGAATCTGCATAAGTAATCGCACAACCTTTACTGTGAGGTATTGTCTTGAACCAATATTGAAGTAGCAGTTTCATGTTCGATATTTAAAGGCGTTCTTCCATGTGTTCAACCCCCCTTTTCTTTCTTTTGCATTCTACAAACGCGCGGTGGAATGATGTAGAAATTATTTCTCTTCTGTAACCTTCATTGTTTATTTATTAAATATATTGAAGTTTCAACTGAATTCTCTCTTACTTTATTCTTTCTATTTTTACTAAATTCATTAAAATGCTCCAAAATGAAGCACCTTGCTAAATTTCTTTCCCATTTCCGTTGTAAACACGAAACAGTTGGGTTGAAATAGGCAATGATAGCACGAGCAATTAACATGGGGATTTCATCATCTCTTTAATTAATCATTTAATTATGTTCTAATTATTAATTTTAAGGGGGACATATCTTAAATCGTTATTCCAATATTTCTCTTTCTTCCGGTTTAACTCTTTACTTTCTAGCATTTTTCTATCATGTTCTATCATAGTATTCCTTATTTTAGTAATTTACATTGTATTGTTCAATAAGTTTTTTCTGCCATTTTCCGCCATGCTATGCTTTGTGAGCTGTTGTTTGTTCCAGAGTGGCGCCGACCAAATCTTTCATCTAAGCACAGTCTTAGATCCCTTCTCTAATTGGCTAATCTTTAGCTGCCACTCTCTTCATATTAGCTTGTAAATTTTGTATAAATATTGTTTTCTAACATAGAATCGAAGCCATTTAATATATGATTCCATTAAACATGAATCCTGGCATCATCTAGTTATTACTTAGTATACTAAACTTTAAAAGACAATTGGCAACATCTTAATTTAATATTGTTTTCACCTCCTTCACCCTCCCTGCTTTGGTATTGATAGCAGCACCATAGACATGGCATGATGAACTAAATCAATTTGTAACTAATCAGGGGGGCACCAAATTATATACCTAGGTACTCCCTACTATTATTAATATTACTAATTATTCTTATAACTTAACTATTATTTTTTCCCCTTTTCTTTCACTTTCATCTTTTTCCCATAGGTTAACATGGGATTATTTATTTCTTAATAACTCTATAAATTTTTGCCGTAGGGCCTTCATATTTGGGACCATAGTCACAATGTATTCCATTTTCACCCTCATTAAATTTCATCTCTTTACTAATTATCATTCTCGAGTTAATTACTATTCTAAATTGAAATAAAGTAAATTGCGGTTTCACTACACGGACTCCCCCTTCTTATCTTTTCTTCTATTTGTCCTAGGGCTCGCATTTTTGGCATGCTGTTTGTCCCCCCAGTCTAATTAATTTCTCAGTCTAATCTTTTGAACCCCTTCCCTATTATGATGGGTCTGTGGGACCGGGTCTAATTTCACTTTTTTTGGAGTTTTTAAAATATAAACTGTATTTTTATTTTGTTTCTCCTATTATTAATTTTTTTAGAGCTCTGCATGGTGTGTGCGGGGGTGGGGATTGTGGAGGATAACTGCCCTGGCCTCCTCTAGTTTCATTCATATTCTTTAACATTTTTGAACTTAATAATAGTCTAACATAAATATCTGGGCAAGATGCCAAATAGAAGAAGGAAACAAGGTTCTTACAGGTCAGCAACAGTCAATGGTGTAAGTGGCTTCTATATTCCTGAGGGTTACTTCATAGAGGACGGGTACAAACCGCCAACCAGCAATAATATGCGCCGTCAATCACAGAAAACCCCACTTAAACAGCAACGGTCTTCTTCTCCAGTGGATTTATAAAAATTAACAACTCCAGAGACTCCACCTGGAAAGGACTTTCCAACAACTCCAGCATCACCTCATGGTGAATTTTCGGCATCAACAAACGGTAAATCAACACCGTCTCAAACTCCTGATCAAACTCAACCCTAATACTTCGAAACTAAAGAAACTTCAAACTACGCCCCATTCGTCGGCGGATAATGATAATATAATCATTTATTATTCAACACCATCATCAGAAGTCTCCCATCCACCTTTGCCAGATATAGGTTCAGAAAACTCTCCATAGCCCACTCAAAGCCCACTTCCTGACTCACTTCAAAAGGAAGATGATGGGAAAACAAATGAACTGGAAATAGTATTCTCTTCATTCAAACCTCCTACAATAGTATCTCCTCAATTGTCCCACACACCAAAGGGTATTATGGAAATATACATATCTTAGGATGAACAAGGAAAAATTGATTTCTTGGATACTCTAAATGAAAGAAAAAAACAGGCACTTTTCAATTCAATTAAAGACTCTCCCATCACTCTTAAAGAATGGAAAGATATATTCAAAACTCAATCAATCAACCTCAAAGCATCAACAGCCTCATTCTATTCACCAGAGATGATAAATCCAACAACACCAAATCCACAGCAAATTTCAATAGAAGTAGAAACAGAGGACCTAAATAAATCTCTTCATCACCTCAGGGACATCATCCACTATAAAGAAGGTGTCTCCGAAATTCCTTCATCACTTAGAACTAAAGCAGAGGATTATTTCTCATCAATAGAACAGCAGTTCAAGAAATTACTATCAACTTTTCAAGTCCAACAGGCCACATGCAATACAAATCAAGACAAATCTACTCAGGCTGCCCTTCCCACTTCAACCCCATTTGGAGCCACTACCATCCTGCAAGATCCTGCTTCAGGCGACTTTCATCAAACTTATAACTTCACCTCTCCTCCGGCTTCTCACAACTCAATGGAACCAGAACACCCTAGTCATTGACATCCTCTGGTCCCAGACTCAAGCACCTCTCGTCCTGTCCTTCAGCCAGCTTCTCATCTACCTCAAGGTCCAAACAATCCTTTCTTTTTTCGAGCAACTCATATCAACTCTCCATTAGATATCAAAAAAACTTCCATCGGCTCTCCTCCTTCCATTGGCTCAAAATCATCAGAAAAGCGTTTCAGAATGCCTCTCAGAAGCCCTTCCAGTTACGAAAGCTCGTTTGAACTCAATTAAAACCACCCGTGAACAAAGTCAGCTGGTTTCTTTCCCAACAGAACAAGACAAGTCCATCCTCCAAAAAGAAATTACAGATAACGAGACACTAAGAGATGAAATTCAATTCATCAATCCACCGAAAAAGCAGCCAAGCCTAATCATTTTTAATATCCCAAACAACATTCAGGAAGCAGAAATTCAAGCAGGTCTCCAATCCTCCTTGCACATTCCACATAATCTGAGAGTCAGGTTCAAATTCAAGGGCAAAGATTCCTCTACACAAAATTGGGTTCTTGAAACCACATCAGAAGTCATCCTTTCACTTAAAAACTGCAATAGAATTACGATTAACTGGCAAGTCTACCGAGCAACTGAATTTTTCCACTATAAACGATGCAACTTCTGTAAGTCCTACGGCCACACGACCAAGGACTGCAGATTCAATATCCCAAACTGTGGCTTCTGCGCAGGGCATCATGTAACTAATACCTGTACTAGTCCATATTTAACTTGTATCAATTGTTTCGATTTCAATTTACAGTATGGTACAAACATTCCAGTTGAACATTCAACAAGAGATAAGTCATGCCTTTGCCTTCAGAAAGCCTTTGTAAAATATAAATAGTCAATATATTATTCTTAATGAATTCCCTCCTCTTCTACGCTATTAATGTGAATCTAATCCCCTCATAAATGTCAAACCTTTTGTGCCACGGTTGTTGACACAATTTTCTAATAATTTCGCAAACGCTATAAATGTGAATCCACTCCCATCTAAAATGTCAAACCTCTAGTTCCATGGTTGCAGACACATTATTTTTATAATTCCGCAAATTCCTTTTGTCTAACATATAATATATTTTATATTCTTGTTATCTCGCATATATTTATAGTTTCACACTTATTTTATCTATTTCTGCAATGTGTATGTTCTCTAGCACTGTATCATATCTTTTAGCTTCTGTTTTGTACTTCCAACATAATATTGTCATTTCATATCTTCAGAACGGGTCTCGCCCTTTACAGGAGGCCTGCATCACTATACAGCCATGTAAATCATCTGTAAACCTATTCTAAATTCATATTTCTCTTATATAATATTTTATACTAGCTTAATAAAGTTATTCGGGGGACGGCACTCTGGTGCGGGCCTCATGGGATCCGTGGGGGAGGGTTGGTTGATCTCTTTTTCTACGGGCAGCCATCCAAACTGCAAAAAGGGACCGCAAGGTCTCAAAGGGGTCTCTCAAGGTCTCTCTCCCTGTAGACTCAATGTTCCTCCCACGAACGTTGGAACCCACGATGGAACCTCTACAAATACTTCATCGGAACGTGATGAGGGCGTAATTTAAACAACATGGTTTTCTTTTTAGATAGTTCTTAATCAAGGCATAGAAGAAATGTTGTGCATGAAAGAAAATAAACGTTTTTAAAATTTCATTCGCAGAAACAATAACAAATATTTTACTAAGAAAACTATAACTACAATCAAAATTACAATAAAAAGAAATTATCAAGCAGAAATATTCAGCAGTTTTATTTTAATCTAAATGAAAACTAAATGTGTATCGAGATTGAACTTTTCAAACATATCGATCTCCTACCCCTAAACAGGATTGCCTTGCTCTAAAATAAGAGAGGCGTGGAGTAGAAGCGCAAACCTCCAGCCGACTGGTAGGTTCTTATAAATTCTTCTCAAGTGGTGAGGTTGAGAGGATACTCAGTGATTGACCAGTCAGAGGAAGCCGTAGAAGGAGAAGTGAGTAGAATCTAGAAATGGAAAATTTTCTTTGAAATTTTGAAAGAAATCAACCTGTGTAAAGTTTTAAGAAAATTAGAATTTTCTCTTGCTTGCCAAGGAATGCTTTAACTCTTCTAGTAATATCAAGAAGTATAGGGAATTCTTTAAATTATCTCAATGTTTCAAAGATTTCTGCAGCGTTATTTTTCTGAATTATATTTGGAGTGTGTCTTCTTTTCAGATTCTTTTACTTTTGTGTATGGGATTTATTTGTAAGGGAATTTTTTTCTGAAATAAAGCCCAGTGTCGTAGGTCGGTAACAGACTGTTTTTCAGCCATAAATCATTCTTAAAACAAAATAGAATTTATTAAAGTATTTTTCCCATGTTTTATTCCAGAAATGAAATTCAAAAAGAATTTTAAAATTAATTTTAAAAAATCAAACTTCTAAGTGTTAAAGCTTTAATTTCATTTCCCTAATTTCTCTAATCTTCTAATTTATTGATTTAATTTTCCTATTCGAACTATCAATTCTTTTGTACAATATATTAACTTTTAACTGACTTCATTTTGTTCATTGATAAATTAGTTAATTGATATTATTGATCATTTGACAGTCCGCTGGCTGAAAACAGGATCTCCGTCCTCGATAACAATAAACATAGAGAAAGGTGACAGAATTCTCAATTTCGCTGATGTGACATTGGTCCTCACACTACTTGATTTTCTCCTCTTTTAACGTTTTTAATGACTTTTATTTTGTTTTTCGTTGGGAGCTGATAGATTTCGATTTTTATGAGACTAGTCTTCTCTACTGCAGTTGCAACAAGAAAAGAAAGCAGTGGTCATTTACAAAGCATGTTCCTTTGTAATGTCCCTTTGGTCCCTTCTCTAATAAGATTCTGTATTATAAGATTATAAATCTTGAAACAAACAGGAAGACATCTGTTCTGAAGAATTATATGTTTGTTTTTATTTTGTTTATTTGGTGAGAAGAGCTTCAAGAAACTTGCTTAAAGAAGTTCCCGAAGACGAGAGGACTGTGAAATAGACTAAATCCTTTGCTAATTCATCATCTGAGGTCTTCTTTACTTGAATGCAAATAAGTCTGAAAATAAATTCAATTCTCTGAATAAAATTTTCCAGGAAGGGAGATACACCTGCGCAATTTTTAAGAATTTGAGGAAGATGATGAAAACGGCATTTTTTCTGACTTTAAAATTCCTAAAAATAAATACTCCGTATTGGAGCTCCACAAGACTTCTATGCAGAACATCAATACCCTTTGCCATGTGATTTATCGCATTTGCGAAATTTTATTTGCAGTGAAGTCCTTCAAGGCTTCGAATCCTGTGTGTGTAAGATGCTGATCTTTACACTAGAGATTATTGGTGCCGTAGAAAGAATGCATAGAGAGGAGTATGTTTTCCATTGAGATATAGGACTTGTTGCATATCAGTGGATACATTTCAGCTTTCACTTTTCGAAATAATTTCCTAATATTTCCTATGTAGTACTTGTAAGTTAAGTTTTTCATTTAAGGTTGCACCAAATATATTTTGGTTTCAGTACTTCTTAACGTTGCTTTTCTCAATAATTGAATGAAAGGTTGAGGCTCCTTTTTCATGAAGGTATACGATTTTACTTTAGTCTAAAAGTTTAATTTGATTTTTCATTTTATTAACCATCTTTCCTGTTCGGTTAGGTAATTTCACAAGTTCATTGTAGAGACTTCTTAATCTGAGTTTTTGGTCGTTATCTCAATGTAGCAAATATGTATGGCTTGTAAAAAGGTTTTGTTGGTTCCTGAATATGTCGTTTATGAGAAGATTGAGGTCAGATATGTTAATAAAACGGGCAAATCCTTACCGGAAAACACCATCTGGTCTTTTAAGAAAATTACAGCGTCTATAGGGGAAACTAGAGATATTTCTCCCTAGGGATCCTTGAAAATACGTGAATTCTCAGCTTGTGAGATAATTGGCAATTTTTGTGTGCCATTTTTATTTGACTTTTCGTCATATGGTCTATTGGAGGGTGTTTCATTCCTAGCTGAAAAGCCATCATAGTGGTGTGTAAATAAATGTATTTTGGAGGTACAAAAGTAAATTTTCACTTTTTCATTCCTTAGTGGATAGGAAGTTTACTATTGATTATATGATGAATTAAAATATTTCTGAGTTTTAAGCATACTTCTAGCTTTAATTTTATATACTATGTTATGCAGAATCTTAATTATAAGTGGTTTAATTTTTAGATTATTTAGAAAAAGTCAACTTAGGCACACTTGACCCTAAAAAGTTTGGGATACTTGAACCTAACAAAAGCTATTGCAGCTCCGATGTCGTAGCCGACCGAAGCACATTTTGTGGTTGGGATCAGTTTTCTGGTGCGTGGAGTTTGTTTGAAAAATGGCAACTCAAATATAGAGAATAATTACTTAAAAATTGTTTGCTGGTAATTATTTACTGAATAAAATTTCTTTTTAATATAATAATTTTAAATAATGCAAATAATTATTTTAATAAGAATTTTAAAAATAACAAAAATTTAATCAATCTATTTTTTTCTCGCCTGAAAGAAAGTTTTATTTATTTATTTATTTATTATTGGAATAAAAATATTTTGCTCGAACTATTTGTCATCGTTTGGTTTTATTTAACGTTTCGCCATTTCTATTAAGTTTGTCTTTCTTTTTCCATTGGAGTTTTCTCAAAAAATATAATTTTATTCTTATGCTTTTCTAAAGAAATAGTTTTAAAAACTAAATTAGAATTTGCACCTTGCAAAGCTAAGAGTTCATCGTCATCAGCCTGTGCTCGTGCTATCTCCTCATAATCAATCTTAGAAGGGATGCAGATTTCGTCAATATGAGAAAAAGCATCAGCTACTGTGTTTTAAATACCAGAAATGTATCGGATGTTTGTGCTAAACTGAGAAATAAATTCAAGATGACGTTGTTGTCGAGGTGATGTTTTATCACCCGTTTGTTAAAAATCAAATGTTAGGGGTTTGTGGTCTGTGTAAATTATGAAATCACGACCTTCTAGGAAATGCTTAAAATGCTTGACAGAAGGTTAAACAGCAAGTAATTCGAGATCATACGTACTATACCTAGAAAAACTAAACAAAAATTAAAATTAAACAAAAAGAAAGAAAAACGTAAAGACAAAAAAACAGCAAATTTAGACAAGAACAATGACAATACATCTTTAATCGTAAGAAAGCAACAGCCTCAAATTGTTGAATCAACAGAAGGTTGAAACGATAATATTTAAAACACATAAAAATATATAAAAATGAATTTCGAAAGTAAAAATTGTTCAAAAAGGAAGAAATGAAAAAGGAATCGAATGGTGAACTTTATCGAAGAGCACTCACCATAAAGATTCCAAAATTAGACAAGATTTTCTGTCAAGGGTAAGATTATAAATCAAAATTATACCCTTTGTGGCCTGAATCCTGTCCAAAATCAATATTTGAATCATTTTGATGAATCAAAATGCACAATCCTCAAAATATCAAAAAGTACTAGAGAGTGTGTTAACCCTAACACTCTCTGCCGAAATCTTAGATGCAATACAGACGACGCCAATATACATGAAGCAACAAAAATTAGAAGCGAGCACGTAGCTCCCTCTATGAAGAAAAATTCTAACTAATTAATCAGAATAAAAAACTAATGTTTAAACAGTTTTATACCTAGAGTACTACCCTAACAGTACTATACCTAGATTATGCTGGTGTTAATTTCCAAGGGAAAAATTCAAGTGGCTGTGTGTTTTCAAACATGTTTGTTGTAACGTTCCTGCTATACCTATATTAGATGCATCGACTACAAGTGAAAGTTTGGCTTCAGAATTTGGATGAGCCAAAGGAACTGCTTGAGCAATCGAGTTTTTGCTGGTCTGAAAAGCTTGAACAGCAGCTTCACTCCACTCAATGGCAGTTTTGTCGCGTTTCTCTCTTTTTACCCTTAACAAGGTCATATAGTATGCGCTGTATTTCCGCGGCATTGGGAATGAATCGGCGGTAAAAATTAAGCATAGCGAGAAAACGTTTTAAGGCGCTTAATCTTGTGGTTGCGGGTAATTAACAAGGGCTTCAACCTTTTCTTTTGAAGGCGAAATGCCATCCTTAGAAACTACAAAACCAAGAAAGGGAAGTTTATCAGCTCTAAAAATGCATTTTTCAATATTTAGCACTAAACCTTTTCTCATTTAACCTTTGAAAGAGCTGTTCCAAATACCTATAATGGGATGCATGGTCAATAGAAGCTATCAAAATGTCATCAAAATAGGCAAAACAATTTAAGTCTCGCAATATATCGTCCAAAAATCCTTGAAAAGTTTGTGTGGCGTTTCGCAAACCAAAAGGCATATAAAGAAATTCGTATAAACCACATGGAGTAATTTGCGCCGTTTTCTGTATGTCCTCAGGTTCGACAGGGATTTGATAATACGCGCGTTTTAAGTCTAATTTAGAAAATACTGTTTTACCGCATAATTCAGATGCGAAATCTTGAATGTGAGGCAAGGGGTACTTATCCGGTTCTGTTACAGCATTAAGACGACGATAGTCACCACAAATTCTCCACTCTGTCTTTTTGGGTACCAAATGAATTGGACTAGCCCAAGGGCTTTTTGAGGGACGACAAATACCCTGAGCCACCAAATTTCTGAACTCTTTCTTCACAGCTTTCAGCTTCTCCGAAGTTAATCTCCTGGCGAGTGAAAAAACTGGCGGTCCTTTAGTAAGTATGCAGTGTGTAGTTCCATGGGACTTTGGTACAATGTTCAGAGAAGGATTTGTTAAATTTGGAAATTTAGACAAAAGTTTATGAAATTGTTTATCTCCTGATAACACAGTTATACCCAGAGATTAGAGAAAGATAAATGTCACGAGTTGTTAGATTACGCACAACATCAATCAACTTTTTATTCTTAATGTCTACAAGGAGACCGTACCTTTACAGGAAGTCAGCTCCTAGAATAGGACGGGAAACATCTGCCACAATAAAGTTCCGATTAGATAAACGACCAAAACCTAAATCGAGACATTTATTTTTGATACCAAATGTGCTTATAGA
The DNA here is from genome assembly GCA_013235015.1 of Araneus ventricosus. Taxonomy (NCBI): domain Eukaryota; kingdom Metazoa; phylum Arthropoda; class Arachnida; order Araneae; family Araneidae; genus Araneus; species Araneus ventricosus. Next base: position 17,504 of record BGPR01013816.1, on the reverse strand, counting down.
AGAACAATTTGCTGCAACAAGTTTTAACGTTGAAAGATTGCACTTATCAGAACGAATGGCAGGAGAAACTGAAACAGAGGCTGCGCTATCAATTAAATACCGAATACCAGATTTGGCATCCTGAACGAATAAGCAACTAGACTCTCTGCCCTTATCAGCCGTTGCTTCAACTGACAGGCTTACTTTTTTTCCGAAAAGTCACAGGGTGGAACGCATTTCTGTGCCTTTTTACCAAAATTTGAATGGTACCAACAAAATGAACGGTTACGAGAATGGAAACGGGTTTGATACCTACGATGAGCAGATGCATTGCGAAAACGTTTGTAATTAGATTGAAACTGTTGAACAACAGAAGTTAACTCTGAAATTTCAGCCTCTAACCTATTCAAACGTGCCGATTCAACGGAGTTTTCAGATTTCCATACACCAGATACATCTGATATTTTATGAGCTGTGAGTGCGACACTCGCACTCACAGCTGTTCTAAAATTCTTGCTTTTTACACCAAAATTTTAAACATGCTCTTTTTTCACTGATATTTTGATCAGAAAAGCTTCGCCACATGTATAAAAGAACAGACTCCCACTAAAATCCCACAACTATATTCCTGTAGGTCGGCAACTTCGCTCTGTACACAAAAATGCTTGATTCTATTTTGTTCATTGCGATTGGATCGTATTATGAAAGATTACTCAATAGTTTCATTAGACCTATCTTGACAATATCGATTTATTATCGAAACTGTCCAAGTTAAACTCATTAAAAAAATTTTGATGCTCCAGATAAAATCAATCGCTAATTCGATTGTAAGCAATCTAAACTCCCGAGCTGTTGCCAAACGGCGATTAAGAAATTTGACCTTTTTTGTCGCCACGTAAGAGAATTATATATATAGATAATTAAGCTTAATATATATATATATTCAAGAAATCTTCCATTATCGTTTGTTTTGTGTTTTTAGAGGGGATGGCGGCAATTTTTAACGGATTTCGTTTATCGTCAGCAGAAAAAAGCACAAATTAATATCATGAGCGAGCTTCCCTTTCTGACGAGCGGCTCGCTATGATATTTTTCAATTTTTTTGGTTTTTTCTGGTTTTTGTCTACTTAGCCATTTTGTCCTTTTTTACTGTTTTTGAGTTTTTATTTTGTGTTTATATGTTGGTTTTGATATAATGCTTTTCTGTTGACGCAGCTTTAGCGCGAATGCAGAAATTGCTTTCTCATTTTGTATAATTTTTTTGGTTTTTTCTATTGTTTTTCTTAATTTCTAAAGCATGCTTGTTGCAGCAGCTTTCAGCGCTCCTTGTATGCTTTATGATTTATGCTTAATGCTTTATACTTGTTTTGTACTTCCTTCTCCTTGTATCTATGGCATTTCACACATTGAATTTTTTAGCGACTGGCAAATTGTGCTCAACGCGCAGTGCTCGGTGTCTTTCTACTCTGGGGGATAGATTTACATCGTCAGACATTTACCCCATGTTTTGCAAAGATTTTGCTCATGATCTCTGTGACAGGAAATTTTCTTACTTACCGTCTTCTAGGGGCCAAAACATAGAGATTTTTTTCAAAAAATGTTCTAATAGGTGATGTCTTACTTGCCCTAAACTTGATATTGATCAAGTGATGATACTTTGATTCCTGGTTGCAAAATCGACAACTGTATTTATCTTTTGAAGTGTACCATTTGTGATATGAAATATGTGGGTCAGACCAGCAATACTATCAATATTAGAATTAACCAACACAGACATGATATAAAAAAAATATTTATTACATTCTTCTTTTAATGCCGAATTTGAGCACTTTAAGCGTCATAGTTTTGATAATATTTCTATTAAAATTTTGGATATCGTTCCTGATAAAAACAATCGCCTTTCAAAAGAAAACCTTTTTATGCTCCATTACAAAACAATTATTCCATACGGTCTTAATGACCTTTTTAATAGCACGCAGATTTCTCCTGACAATTCCTGTACATTTAAACTTTTTCATAACACACATCATAAGACTTCTAGAGGTAACAGAGGAAAAAGGATTAAAAAAAGACCTTCTAAATCAGTTTCTGACCTTTTTAGTGAACTTGAGGCATTAGAACTTTCTTTTGCAAACTCTTATCTATGGACTCCTGTCAAGAATTTTGTTTTCTCTTTAAGATCTAACTCGCTTCTTGATTTATTTTCAAACTTTGGTTCATTTAAGTCCAATAACTTACATTTCAAAACTCTCATTTTAGATCTTTTGAAACAGAGATTGTCAAAAATTCCTACTAAAGATCCTACTAAAAAGTTGCATTTCATTTTTAATTTCCAGCATCCTACTTTTGACAAGATTCCTTTCTCTTCCATTTTCAAATCTGCTCAGCAATTTTTTCCCATTAAAAACATTTGTTTACAAAAAACTTTTAAATATAATGTTCCTTTTGGCAGAAAAATCTTCAATTACAATAATGCCTCATCTGACACTGTAAATCTTAAAAAAACAGCTAATTGTTTTTGTGATAAAGACTCCTATTCTCAATTTATTGACAAAGATTCTGGCCATATTGTTACTGGTAGTCTAGACATTGTTGAGAATTCAGATCTTAAAAGTATCATGTTAAAAGGTCCAAAATTCAGACCGATTTTTCATGTTTCTCTTCCTTCCATACTGCATAAACTACTGAGTAATATTGATGATTTCTGTTTAAAAACTTCTAATGCTTTTTCTATCCCCATTGAATTTTTCATTGAGTGGAAATGGAATCTTTATTACCTTTTGAAAAAGTCTTTATCCTTCCATTATAAAAATTCCGAATGTTTTGATTCTTTTAGATTTTCTAATATTAAAATTGCTATTGAAGACTTAAAAAGTAAATTCATCATCACTCCTATCGACAAAGCTTCCAATAACTATGCTTTTATTTGCAAACAGCATTACTATAATCTTCTGGATAAGGAACTTCAAAATTCTGCAACATACAAAAAGTCCAACTTTAATATGAATACAATATCCAAAAAAATTCTTGCTTTCTATAAATTCTTCAAAATTAAGAAATTCAATTTTTGCTTTCCTTATATTACTATTAATCCAAAATTTCATAATAATCCTATTTCTTATCGTTTAATCACTTGTGGAACTTCTTTATACAAGAAGCAACATGGTTACATTTTCTTCAATTTGTTAAAAAAATTACTGAATGTCATTTGTTCAGAAGGTTTCACTTGGATTATTAACAATAATAAACCGGTTATTGATTTCATTCACAATAATAAGAACAGTATTTCTTCTATTGAGACTTTTGACTTCAAAGATCTTTTTACAAGCATTCCTCTAGCCACTCTTCGAGAGGTGCTTAACTCTTACTTTTTTTATTACAAAAATATTCTCAATATTTCTTTTGAGTATTGTTATAAATTATGTAATTTTTGCATATTTAATAATTTTATTTACAATGGGGAAAGTATTTTTCTCCAATCACATGGCATTCCTTAAGGATCTTCATTTTCTTCTATCACAGCTAACCTCTTCCTTCATTATTTTGAGAAGAATTATTTACTTCTTCATCCTCAGGCTTTCAGATTCGTAGATGATCTTATTGTTTTCAATCATGGATCATTTAATAATACGTGGCAAAATATTTATCCTTCAGCCTTGCTTCTTAAACAAACAAACTGTAATCAGTTTGAAGCGGATTTCTTAGATCTGGATATTAAACTTATTGATAATAACTTTTGTATCGATATCTTTGACAAAAGAATGGATTTTAATTTTTGTGTCAACCGACTTTCATATTGGTCTTCTAATATTTATATTAAGATTTATAGAAAAACTATTATCTCTCAATTTTCTCGCATTAGATCTATTTGTTCGAAATTTCAAAATCTAGACAATTAAAGCTTTTGTATGATCAACTTTTAAATAATGGTATTCCCGAGAACTTTGTGCGACGATATATCAAGCAGTGATTTCGGAGCTACTGACAAAGCCTCTTTCTCCTTTTCTTTCTCTTTCCTCTGTTTGGCAACGGCGATAACTGGTTTGGCGTTCATTTTCCTCGTGGTCGCGGTAGCGTTTCCCTAGCCATGGTATGCATATTTCGCTTTATTTTATTATTTTTTATGTTACGGCTGTTTTTTATTCTAGGTATTTTTGTATTCGGATTTTTTGTATTTGTATTCAGATTTTTGTATTTGATTCTTTTTAAATCTTCTTAAATGTATTTATATTTTTTATTCAAGAAATCTTCCATTTTCGTTTGTTTTGTGTTTTTAGAGGGGATGGCGGCAATTTTTAACGGATTTTGTTTGTCGTCAGCAGAAAAAAGCACAAATTAATATCATGAGCGAGCTTCTCTTCCTGACGAGCGGCTCGCTATGATATTTTTCAATTTTTTTGGTTTTTTCTGGTTTTTGTCTATTTAGCCATTTTGTCCTTTTTTACTGTTTTTGAGTTTTTATTTTGTGTTTATATGTTGGTTTTGATACATACATATATATATATATATATATATATATATATAATATAAATCTAAATATAACTTGTTATATATGATCTTACATAAACAAAGTAAACATGACATATCATGAAGCCCATTCTATACCAAAAATTCATAATTTAAACAATACAGCCAAATCTAAAACAACATCTAAAGAATTTAAAACACTATAGATACCATGAACAAATTGGATATACATATATATATTATATATATACATTTAATATATAAGGCTTTCCTCAGGCTTTCAGATTCGTAGATGATCCTTTTGTTTTTAATCATGGATCATTTAACCCTTCAACCGGCTGGAACGTAGAAAGTCGCTCTCTGATGACTATTCTAAAACCGGCTCCGTCGCAGAAAGTCGCTCTTCGATAATTGCTCTGAAACCGGCTCCGGCGTAGAAAGTTGCTCTCTGTTTATTACCCGGAAACCGGCTCCGGCGTAGGAAATCGCTAGTGCTTTTCCCCTCGCTTATAATAAGCGAAATGAGTCAGCTGCTTATCAAGGTCGTTTTTTGGTTTTCACTGGCAATTAGAATTTGGGTGCTCCCTTTTGGGGGGATAAACTTTTGAGGGAGAGGAATAACGTTATTCCTGAAGCCAAAGTTATCATGATAGCTTTGTGATGGTGAACAATAAATTTAACATTGATTTAAATATTTGGATGTTTCACTGCAATTTTAATATCGAGCAAAAAACTAATGGAATTGTTAAAACTGGTGTAAATTTTCCTGAAAATAGGAAACTCTCTCTTGTTTACAGCGATCATTAACAATTATTTGTTACTGGTTCACATGGCAGGGTTTGAATTTTCTAAACTTGCTTGATGAAATATGAAAAAAGTGCATATAAACTTTTAAAAGTGCTTTTATTAAAGTGTAATAGAAACGAAAGTCTAATTTTTTTCTATTTGCAAGCTTTTTTTTAAACTTTTCTTTTTTCTAATTGATAAAAGCGAGTCAAATATTAATATAAATAAAAGTCACTGTATGCATGTTCCATATCTCCTTCAAAACCACTTGACAAACTTTCAACTTATTATTTGAGACAAGAGGAAGATTACTGTCAACTTTTCAAAGAGCAAAAGTTACGTAAACTATTAATAATTGACCGAAATTTTGCCATTCTCCCGCATTAACTTCTGAGAAATATATCCCCCACGAGATATATTTTAAACCATTTTAAAGTTCAAAACTTCTACCTCTCAGTGATACCAACTTTGTTTCTGTGGCAGTTTTCCTTGAAATTTATTAATTTTTCAAAAGTTAATTAAAAAATAATTGAATAGATGCAGACCATTTTGAAATAAGCAAATTTATAGAAATTTCGTTTCTAGGCAACGGTGTAACTTCGAAACACTTAACCTTTATTTTTTATGCACAAAAAATTAAAAATTAAGCGAAATTTTGTCATTTTTCGAAGATATCTTTCCAAAATATGAAGTCACAAAAAATATTTTTACTCAATTTTAAAGTTGAAAAAATTAGCTTTTCAGCGGCACAAATTTCATTTCTGTTTCATTTATTTTTTTTTCACTTTTTAATAAATTTGTCAAGATTAATAATTACACACAATTTGCCATAATATTTTTTATTATTGTTAAATAACAAGAATACATACGAAGAACTGTTGCCAGAACTTATTAACTGAATTCTAAAAGAACACTAAAAGAAAAGTTATAAAGAAGACAATTCACAGAGTTGATTAAAAATGTTTTTTATCAGAAACAAGTATTGATTTGGTTTATTTTCATTCATTTTAATTTTCAAAAATTTTCTATTTAATTGTTTGTCCCAAAACGCCTATTAAAACCTTTATTATCCCTTACCATTTGTGAAAAAAATGAAGTACTTTTATAACAAATATTAAAGCCTTATGGAGAAAATTAGCTATCGGCAATTTTTAAAAATCGTCTGATCTAATTGATATGGACAAGTTTTCTGGTTTCTTTACTTACATTAAAAACCTTGACTTTACCTGCTTGTATGTTGGACTTCCACTTTGAAGATTCCATTGACTTAGCATTACACCGGAATTACGTGGTACAGGCAATTAAATGGAAACAATCAAAGAAGATTACAAAGCAGATTTAATTAAAAAACGCTTAAGACGATAAAAGAATTATGTGCTTTTCAGTATTTTAGAGTATAAAAGTATTTTCCACCTTAAAATATTAGACTTGAAAGCATTTTAATCCAGAGAAACGCTGGGTATATCAGCTAGCAGCATCTTAATATAAATAAAAGTCATTGTGGTTATTTAAGTGGATACGTGTGTGTGTTTGTGTATAATCCACCTCTCCTCTTAAGCCATTAGATCGATTACAGCCACATTTTGCACACTTATAATTCAAAACAAGAGGAACATTATTGTGAACTTTTCGATGTCCAAAAGTTTCAGATAATTAGAAATTAACCAAAACCGCTTTTCCGCAGTAACTTCGGAGCAATTTGTTTCAAAAAAATATTTTTATGCCATCTGAAACTTTTAATTTTCACTGATACTAATTTTTATAAATGTGCGATTTTTCCATCATCCCTTACTATTTTTTAAAAATTTGATAAAAACTTGATTACATGTAGAGGATTTTGAAATTAAAATAAATTTATAGAAACTTCGTTGCAAGGCAACGGTGGGACTTTGAACTAATCTACCTTTATTTCTGTTTATTTTTGTAAATATTTAATATAAGATCATAATCAACTTCTCAAAGAACAAAAGTTAATCAAAGCTTTAGTTAATTAAAAAATTAAGCAAGATTTTGCTTTTTTCCTATCTATCGAAATTACTACTTTCTATCGAAATACTATTCTTTCGAAATACTATTTTCTATCTTTCGAAAATATTATCTCACAATAACTATTTCGATGCTACATTAAAGTTCGAAAAACAATATTTCCAGTGACTCAAATTTCATTTCCGTTCAATTAGTTGCTCTCACTATAATTTTTTTTGAAAAATTAAATTGTATATAAATTTTACAATTCATAACTATACTTTCTTATTGTTGAAGAACAAGAATACATTCGAAGAGCTGCTGCTAGAACACATTAACGTACACTAAGGAAAAGTTTAAGAGCAGACGATTAATAATTTATATCAGGAACAACTACTGATCTGGATTATTTTAATACTTTTTAACAGTGAAAAAATTAATATTTTATTAATTGTCCCAAAATATTTGTCAAAATCTTTCTCATACTTTTATAATTATGTACAAAATTTCAAAACAAACAACTATAAAACGTTTCAGACGACAAAAGAATTTTGGGTATTTTATTTTTCTATACAAAAATAGTTTTTCATTAAAATTATTACACTTAAATTTTTTTTATCCCGAGCAACACTGGATTTAGTAGCTAGTTTCTTTATAAAAGTAAATTTAATTCGGGGTGGGAATTATTTGCACTTTAATTTGAATCAAATTCACTTTGATAAAAATATTTTGCACTCATAACAAATATACTGCAAGCGAAAAAATTATTCAGCATGAAAAAAAATATTTGAACTTTGAACAAATATGATGCAGAGAAGAAAAAATGTGATCACTTGCATTAATTACTTTCCACTATAAAACGGATGTTTCCACGTTGAAAAACTAAATAAACATAGTTTTTGCAGTCGTGCAACATTGCATTAGTTGGAGTGTGGCCAATAGGGAGAATCATTCTTGTTTATGGGGATTTACTACCTCAGAAGGGAAAAAGTCCTAGAATGAGCTAAAGCCGGAAATTTTATCCGCCAAATTAGCAACACTGGTTAATTTTTAATATGGCTGTGCGCCGTACATTGCCGAGACTTGTGCGTGTGCAGCGTGCATCGTTTCTTCTCTACAGGGGTGTAATGGAGCTGGAACGCCGTTCTGGCACTGCTTTTTTTCAGAAGAAAATTGTGAAAATGTCATTAAAACAGAAGGATTTTTGTCACCCAGGTTAGAGCGCCCTGGCACTGATTATTTTGAGACTACATCACTGCTTCTATACCTCTTTTTTGTATCTTTTGAAACTGAACTGTGGCCGCGGTGGCCTAGTGATAAGGTGTCAGTCTGAGAGCTGTAGGGCTCCAGGTTCGAAACCAAATTCCACCAAAGATCCGTCGTATATTGGGCCTGTTGCACGTTAAATAATACTTAGGGAGACAAAAGTTCTCCCGCTAGTGTTGTGCGGAAGTTTGGAGAGGGGGTTGCCAGCTCAGATGTCGTCCTCGTCATCTGACCGCGGTTCAAAATGTCGAGGTCCGTCCCAAAATAGCCCTCGTGACGCTTCAAAACGGACGTTACTATAATCAAAGTGAACTTTACTATTTTTACCCTATTCATGTGATCATCTGATATATTTTGAGACCTGGCGAATGAGTTGATTTAAATTATAAAAAATGTTGTAAATCTTAATAAAATAAAACGTTTTCGAGTATTTTTGCTTTAGGATTGAAGTCATATCAAATATAAGCGATTTACTGGAATTTATCTCGAAATATCATTCCGAGAGTGATGAGGAGATAAACGAAAAAAACGCAAGGAACAGAAAAAACGACTCTGGATTAAATCTAAGGAATACGAAACAGCAGAATTGATAATAAACTATGTAAATAATTTGCGGTAAATAAAACGTGGAAGAAAATTGCATCATACAATAGCTCAGCTGGATGCAAAATCACTTATCGCCGTATAGCTGGTGAATATAGAAAGAATTAATGTCGTAACAGAAAGTAGTAGTAGTAAAGAATTAATGGAAAAGTATAGTGGAAAAGAATTAATGGAATATAGTTCCATTCTGAAAGTTCTGCTGTTTCATTATATGAAGCACAGTAATCACGTGGATGGAAATCGAGGCCTGTCCATGGTGGAAGGAAGAGAGAAAAATGGTGAGCCAGCCATATGAAGAAAACTGAAACCATATTAAGAAAACTGTGTCAGAAAACTGAATGCAATAATAGTTGCATTCCAAAATCGTGGTTTGAAAGAACCAGAAAAATTTAAAATTCTGTTAATTAAAATGTTCTGGCAAAACTTAGACAAGAAACATTTGAACCGCCAACTGACTATATCTGTGAAAGCTGTATTTAATTGGTGCGATGCCAGATAGAATGTTCCTGTCGAAGAATATACGCCGTTTGTATTTAGTTTAATTAAGTTATATTAACGTCCCATTTTGAAGCAATACGACTACTTTTGGACGGACCTACTAGTTTTCAACCGCGGTCAGATGACGAGAACGATACTTGAACTTGCACCCCCTCTCCAAACTTCCGCGTCACACAAATGGAAGAACTATTTCATCGTGTGAAAGACTCATGCTATAAATAAATGAAACTGAGTGGAATCCGAAAATTTTATTGGCTGATGCCAGCAGTGTAATAACTAATGGCTTCAGAGCTGTTTTGGACTTCTCTCGCGACGATTGACGCGCTATTTCCATGTAGTAGGAAAAAAAAGATGGCAAACTGCGTGGCATTAAAGACAAAGATGAAATAAGAAATTATATTGAATGTCTTCATTTATGCTCTAATGACGATACCTTTAAAATAGTTAGTGTATTATTTTTAAAGAAATAGGTGGAAAAAGAATGATGTGAATATCACAACATTCACAGAATACTTTAAATCGAATAGCTTACCAGAAATCGTTACCGATATATAGGTGCTCGGAATTATTTTCCTATCACCAATGCGCTGATGAAAAAAGGAACATACATTTCGTGAGCGTCTCCCTGTTAGTCAGTTCCTTGAAATGTGTGAAAATGCGATTGTGAAAAATTTATCAAATGAACGTGATCCAGTTAATGCGAATTACAAAACATTTTAAATGAAACCGCATGTAAAATGGTTTGCACGTCCCTACAAAGATTTGACAAAACTAAATCAGTGGGCAAAATTAGAAGTCAAAATTTTATTAGAAAGAAACGGAAACCTATCTGCGTTTTATTTACTATCTTTACAGGTGAAACAGAATATAAATGCAGAATTCAAGACATTCATATGAAAGGGCATATCTCATATGGAGCTTTTTTTATGAATATAAAACTGAATATAATAACTGTGTATGGAAAGTTACGGTATCTGCCTCACAAGCGATAACGATTCTGTTCCACATACTCATGTCACATGATATTTTTTACAAAAAAATATGTTTGCAAACACTTGAGGCATGCTAATATTTATAGGGTAGGGAGAAAGTGCCAAACAGAGCTAAATGTTTTAACTCACCCAGGCAGAAACGTAAGAGAGGTCGGCCCATTACCAGAACCAAAAGAAATGCTCTTTTAAGCCACAATTAAAATTATTGTTTAGTGGCCAGCAATTATTTTTTTTATAATGTATTTATTCTCAATTATGTTTGTTATTTATTCTCAATTATGTTTGTTTACTTTGTGCTAAAAGTAACTTTTACTCGTGCTTTATACATTTTTAAACCTTTTTTCATTTTTTGTAATAAACTTTTATATAATATCTATATTTTTTTATTCCTTTTTTGAGTTAGCAATCTGCCCAATTTAAAATGTTTGATACTATGTCTTAAAAATTGAGTTTGAGTGCAAAGTATTCAATTTATAGTTCCGTGTACAAAGTGAAAAATTTGTAGGGCTAAGTATTAAATTTATAGTGCAAGGTATTCGAATTATAGTGCAAAAGTATCCGAATTATAGTTCCATGTACCAAGTGCATACTATCTAAATTGAAGAGCAATTATATATTTCCCTTTAATTCGCGCCCACTCTTCGCATATAGAATTTATTCATGCTTTTATTATTAACCAAAAGTAAAATTGAAGTAAATTTTTATGACAAGAAACAACATTGGATACTGAAATATTAGAACCTATTTCAGTATTATTGGAAGAATGTTCAATTATTAAATTGCCACTCTTCTAGCCATATGGTAAACATGTGTTCGTGATCCATTGAAAGAAAATACAATCGTTTGTGAAAAAGTTGTTAGTTGAGGGAATGTTGCAAGGCTCAAGGGGCACGTCTAATGAGCCCGTATAATATTGTTCAAGTTCCCTCTCTTTACTATTGCTGTCTCCCTCTATTGTTAAGGCGTTTGCTTTGTTACATTGTACCATTCAAACAGATAAATGACAGCAGTGGCAAGAAACATGACACATAACCTCTTCAAAAGAAAAAAAAGTTCTTACATTTTAGCTCTAAGCGCGCGGTGATTAATCAATGATATAAATTGAACAATTTGAAATGAGTAACAAACTTCTCTTCTTAAGTCTTTTATTTTTCTAATTTTGCAACAAAAGAGTAAGCAGAAAAAAATTATTACGCTTTGACTGGAAACCAAGACCTATTTTTGTGAAATTGATTGAAAAAGAAGGAATTATTTTCCTTTGAGAAAGAAAAATTTGTTCGCGTATAAATCCATGAGAAAAGAAAACTGATTTTCCCACTGAAATCAACTGAAAATTTTAATAATAAATAGAAAATTGCTTTGGCGAATTGCATAACCAAAAGTGGGATCTTGCATATGAAAAAAAAAATTCTTAAAGAGGTAGGTGTCTTCAAAGCGAAACCATCGCCCCTGAAAGGGATAAACAAAACATTTGCGGAATAAAAATTTGTGATTAAAAAAATGTATATGTTCCCGAATAAACGCTTTATTTTTTAAGAAAATGCACGTAAGTATTTTTCTCAGCAAGCAAAATCATTTATGATCGTTGTAAACGATTTGAAGCTTTTCTGAAAGTCGGGGAAAATTCAAAATATTTTTCTTCATATATTATTTCATCAATTAAAATTTTATGTTTCGATTGCTATGAATACTAAATGGACTTATGAAAATATTTTGGGTCTCGAGTACATGGTCTCCAGGTACATCAACTCGTTTTACTGAAATTCGCATCAAGTCTATAAATAAAATAAGAAACTGATATTGGAAATATTTAAACGTTAAAACACAGAAAATATTAATTTTGATCATATCTTAAAAGCTTAAAAATGAAATGGAAAAACACGAATCTTCTTGAAGCAGAAAATTATACAAACATTTTATTTAATTATTGGGGACAGCAAATTAATTTTACATTCTCTAACTGAATGCAAAATTTGTATTATTATCGTATTATTAAGTAATAAAATTATAATATATATTAATCAGAGGCATATGCAAAATATGTTAGTAAAAACCTAATATTAAAAAAATGAAAAGAAACTGAAGCAAAATTCTTTGATTGAAAGCAGAAAGAATTATTGTTTCCGAAATGCATTTAGATGAATGATATTTCTCGAAATCATTTATGAAACAGATTTTTCAATATTTATAAAAAATAGGAATATGAAAATTTCTACACTCTCTAAAAGCTTCAGACTGAAAGAGAATCGTTTTCAAATCGACGAGCAAGTTCTTACTTGAAACCCACAAGACAACAATTACTGTCAGTAGACTGATTTATGACTTTGAATGGTCCTACCCCTCTTGTTAAGCGACGGGGCAGTGGGGAAGATGATCCCCTGCTGCTATCCGGAACAAAGGCTGGGGGGAAGGAAAACTTACTCTGCCGTTCTTCAAACCGTCTGTGGGTTAGTCTTGGAGCAATTTGCGTTTCTCCATCTAGCTACAGAGGGTCCGTTTTCAAAGCATTCGGCTGAAATATTTGAGCCGTTCAAAGGGTTAATATTACGTGGCAAAATATTTATCCTTCAGCTTTGCTTCTTAAACAAACAAACTGTAATCAGTTTGAAGCGGATTTTTTAGATCTGGATATTAAACTTGTTGATAATAACTTTTGTATCGATATTTTTGACAAAAGAATGGATTTTAATTTTTGTGTCAACCGACTTTCATATTGGTCTTCTAATATTTCTATTAAGATTTATGGAAACACTATTCTCTCTCAATTTTCTCGCATTAGATCTATTTGTTCGAACGAAATTTCAAAATCTAGACAATTAAAGCTTTTGTATGATCAACTTTTAAATAATGGTATTCCCGAAAACTTTGTGCGACGATATCTCAAGCAGTCATTACGGAGCTACTGGCAAAGCCTCTTTCTCCTTATCTTCCTTTTCCTCTGTTTGGCAACAGCAATAATTGGTTCGGCGTTCATTCTCCTCGTGGTCTTCACGGACAAGCTAGCTTTTTCCTGCCCATGGTAAGCGTATTTCGCTTTTACTTTATTATTTTTTATGTATACGGCTGTTTTATTTATTTTATTCTATGTCTTTTGTATTCGGATATTTTGTATTTGTATTCGGATTTTTTGTTTTTGATTCTTTTTAAATCTTCTTAAATGTATTTATCTTTAATTCAGGAATTCTTCCATTTTTATTTGTCTTGTGCTTTTAGAGGGGATGGCGGCAATTTTTAACGGATTTCGTTTGTCGTTAGCAGAGGAAAGCACAAATTAATATCATGAGCGAGCTTTTCTTCCTGACGAGCAGCTCGCTATGATATTTTTCAATTTTATTTTGGTTTTTGTCTATTTTTGCCATTGTGTCTTGACTGTTTTTGAGTTTTTGTCTTGTGTTTCTAACTTTGTTTTGATATATATATATATATATATATATATCAAAACAAATTAAATCAAAATAAATCTAAAAGACTATTAATTTATAGGTATTAAAAATTTATTATTAACATAAGCAAACATGAAATTTATAGGATATATATATATATCCTATAAATTTCATGTTTGCTTATGTTAATAATAAATTTTTAATACCTATAAATTAATAGTCTTTTAGATTTATTTTGATGTGATCATATATAATGGAATTCACAATAATATTAGTATTTCATTACATACGGAAATAGCGCCACTAGATTAAGAATAAGATGGCATCATTTTTATTTTTAAGTACATTTCTAAAATAATATATATTATTACTAGGGGGATCTGCCCCTTGCTCGCTAAAGCTCGCCAACCCCCAGAAGGAATGCGTTGCAATCCTCCCAGGTTTGCTACACAATCCCTGCTCGCTTCGCTCGCTATAATGGAGACACTGTGTGTCCTAGAAGCTATTCTAAAATCTTTATATATATATGAATCAGCTTTATTTTGCTTCTGATGCTTTAACTTAAATCAGCACAGAATAAAATTTTTTAGCCTCAAAAAAGATATTTTTCATCAAATAAAACTTACAAAGTAAAGCTGATTTCCTTTTAATGCTTTCACCTTAATAAAGAAGGAATAAAATTTTTTGGCCCTGAAAAGGGCCGTTTTTTATATAATGAAAGCATCAGGAACCTCCCCCATAAACACAATTACATATTTCACATTTTGGAGCTATCACAGAAACAGATTCAAAAGATTGTGCTGTACGAAAGCAGGTATATACATATTCAATAAATTCCTATATATAAAATAATATACAACATTGAAAGAAATAAGAAATGTTAAGCAAAAAAATAGACTTGACAATCAATCACAGAAAACGTTCTCATAAACATAGTTAAATATTTCATATTTAGGAGCTACCACAGACACAGATTCAAAAGATCGTGCTCTTGATAAGCCAACATAGAGTTGTCCATGACTAAAAACCGGCTCATTGAGCAACAAACATATCTTTACGAAAGTTTGGCCTTGCAAATTATTAATTGTCATGGAAAAGGCTAAACGAATGGGAAATTGCATACGTTTAAATTTGAAAGGCATGTTAGTCTGAGATGGAATCAAAGGGATTCGGAGAATGAGAAACGTCTCTGTACCTTCAATGGAATTTGCCTGAATAATGTTTTGCTGCCATTTTGTGACAATTAGAAGTGTACCATTGCATAATCCTTTAGAGGGAGCTAAATTTCTCAACAGCATTATAATGCAACCTATTTTCAACTTTAACTCATATGGAGGCAAACCAGTTGGTGTCAAAGACTTTAATAATTCTTCAGGAAATGTCGATTGATCTTGAGGATCTTCACTCATGATCATATCAACTGCTTTATAAACAGTTTCATTTCTCGGCATAAATTCCAACACTTTATTGTTGATTTCCATGGATCGCTCATTATTAACAGTAAGGATAGCTCGACCTTTAAGCTCCTGTGGGGTCACACTGGAAAAATATATGTCACTGTACAATTGATGTATAGGGTCTTGTATTGAAGGGTAGCATTCCAAAGGCAACTGAATCGTTGAGCCACTTTTTTTCTCTCCAATGTCCAACAACCAAGCACCAAAATCCCTTTCAGATTCAAGGGCACGCATATTTTTTGTCAGATATAACTTATGAAATTTCAACCAAAGACGGTGTTTTCTTAAGGAGCTGGCAACAGTTAATGTTCTTGAACCTCTTAAAATTACTGGAAGAACTTGGCGAAAATCTCCACCCAGTAGAATGACTTTGCCCCCAAACGGTTCTTTACATTTTGTGAGATCTTGTAAAAGTCTATCAACAGCTAAGAAAGCATTAACATGTGTCATGGGTGCTTCATCCCACACAATTAATTTTGTTTCCAGTAACATGTCAGCTTCTTTTGTATGAGGCTTCAAATTAAAAGTAGATGTTGCATTTAAATCAATTGGAATTTTAAAAACAGAATGGGCTGTTCTCCCCCTATTAATAGAGTTGCAGCAATACCTGTAGATGCAACAGGAATAACATCATCACCTAAACCACATATTGTGTGAAGCAAAGTTGAATAAACAAAAGTTTTTCCTGTCCCAGCAGGACCATCTAAAAAATAACACTTGGGTGTATCTGCAGCGTTGTTGTACTCTGCACTTAATAAGATTTCCACAACATTCCGCTGTTCACTATTAACTGCATAGTATAACTATTAGCTTTAGCCTGCTCTTCCACAACATCAAAGTTCGCTCTCTCCAAAACACTTGCAGGTAAATCTACAGTTGGTAGATGCAGTTTTTGGAGACTTAAATTGTAGGATGTAAGCAGTTCCTCAATATCTGCAAGTGCACAGTGAGGTCCAGTCTGCTGAGAATAACGATGCACAAAGTCCTCAAAAAGAGAAACTTCATGCTGCACCCATAAATCTGGAACATCCTCCACTTCTCCAAAGCCACAAATCCTTGCGAACAGTATGCGCAAATGTCTCGGAGATTGAAATTGTGCAGCTTCATTCAAACCATCATGCCACTGCTGGTCACCTCGAAGAAGTCCATACTCCTGACATGCTTGTTGAAATGTAATGCATCTTAATCCATTTGCGGTGAAATTATCATCAAAACTAACGGCCCCACACTTGCACAGTAGTAGCATCCGCAAATAGTACCTCTCAGTATCCAGTATACTAACAACTGGCAGTCTCCCAATAATATTTTGTCCACCACGTTGTCGCTTCTTCCAATTTGTGGTACTCTTATCAAACACATAATATTGTGGAATACCTGAGTAAGAAATGTTGTGAGCTGAAGGATCATCTTTGTTTAGTTCAAACCATGATGTTAGTGTTGTTTTCCTTAAAGCAGCTCGTTCAATTGCTTGTGCTTCTTGACCGTCTTGGTACACAATCGGCTGTTGCTGTGGTAAATGCACAGCTAAGCGCACTACAGTGTGGGATTTATGCGACAAATTAAATTCATTTAAACGCCACTTGGCTTCAGGTGCACTAACATACCTACCTTCAACAAAACGTAAAATTTCATCATGATCCAGAGCACCTTCTTTTTGTATTTTGACCGAGGCTGTATCATGCCCTTTGTATACATATTTATATAAGTATTTGACACTTTTAACTGAGGCACAAACTTCAACATTAATATGTGCATTAAATGTTTAAGCAACCAAGGATTATTTGGGACAACCCAGATGTTATCGATGGAATATTTCCCTACTTGGACAGGTTCAGAGGCTCTTCTGCGATAGATAGGGTATCCATTAACATTTTCCTCTGTATCATCCTTGAATTGTTTCGGAAAACTTTTGCAGCACTGTCCATCTCTCATACATGGAGAATTTATATTTATAGTTACACATGGGCCATGTACCATGCATTTTATCACAATTTGGAAGAGTCTAAGATCAGTGCAAGGATCTGGAAGTTCTGCACTCACAAACTTGTCAATGTCATCTTTAGTGCGAGTTTTGCTTTCTGGAATCGAATGTTAGAAGAATGTGGGCA
>BGPR01013815.1:0-40744 GCA_013235015.1 Araneus ventricosus | reverse complement strand
TTTCAGCTTTTTGGATTTTTTCAAATAGAATTTCTCGCGTGTATTATTTTTAGTAAGCCTAGAGGTTTACTTTTTTTGATTCGCGAGGAATGATGCTTTTAAGAACGAAATCACACTCTCAACACAAAAACACTAACATTCTCAATTCATGAATATGTGGTGCACGTAGCAAATGAGCCGCTCCAATTTAATATTAGAATCCATAGTGCATCTGGTAGAAGAAAAAAGAACGCGACGTCCAGGGCCGCCCCGGGGCCAAGGAATTGGCATACAGGCCCCCCCCCCTTTTGAGAATCATGACCGAGAAGACTAATCAACGGACGGAAGTCTCTACCGGTTTCCCGGTCACTTCCCCTATTGTTCCGAAAATATGACTTCCAGACACTTACTGTAATTTAGATTGATACAGCAGAGTCCAGCATGTCCGGACATCCGGTAAAATCCGGACGGGATTTTTTTTTACTAATATATGTATACTAATATACTACTAGGATATCCTAATTTTAGTGAGAGGTCAGTCCGGAAATAATAAAGCGCGCGTCCTGTTTTCCGGGAACTGACTCACACTCTACAGCTGTTAGGAAATGTTGTATGTATTTATGAAAAAAACATCAACATTGATTTTTATAGTCTTTTATAGTCCATTTAAAACTTATATTACGTGCCTTTTAAGGAAAATTCCGTTTAATCCGGACAGCATCCGATCCCATCTAGTCCGGACTCTTCTGTATCCGGACTAACTGATTGGTTTGGTTTTGGTTTATTGGCGCAAGAGTATTCGTTGACCATACAGCTGTATAATGTGTGAGTGTTATATTCGGAGAAAATGAATGTAAGAATACACTCCAACTCATGGTGGGCCCCATTTATCATAGATAAATATACATAATTCTTGAAAATAAGAAAAATGTATTTTCCTTCTTTTTTTTTTATCTCAGGCCGGTGGATCCCCCCCCCTCTGGGCTCCAGAAATTTTGCCCCTCCTGCCTCCCTCTCTCGGCGTGCCTGGTGACGTCAAGGCAAAACATAATCAAAAGGATTAATACTTCCAGAAGGTGAACGGTGACTCACAGTTTAACGTAAGACAATAAGCAGTTAAATGCTGAATTCCATGCACAGTAGCGATTGGCATGTCATTGTGACATCACACGACAAAAAAATCAAAATGTCGTATGTCAAAAATTACACAGCAAAACATACGAAATTTTGATGCAACAGCTGGAACCAATAGAGACATATGACATTTTGTGACAACATACAGCAATCGACATCACATACAGCAATTTGAAAGCAGATGTATACAACCTACACTAGACTTTTGCATCCGCAAAATGTTTTTGAAAATTTTGACATACTGCATCTTGATACAACAGTGACGAAATGGCTCAGTTCGCTCGAAATGTTTTAGAATTTAGACCTCTCGATTACAAAGGGATCTCGTTCATTTCGGTATCTTTAAAAAATTGGGTAAATTATAGACTGCAGACGATTACAAAAAAAAGACCTTGACCACCTGTTACCCCTTCCTGCAGTGAAGGATGAGCTCTTCATCTAAAATGCAGTGTTAGTGTTATTTCATCATAGTTATAAAATTTTGTGCTTGCTTATATTAACAAAAAATTGTTAACACCTTTAAATTAATAGTACATTAGAATTGATTAATTTGAAATATTCATATCCTTTGAATTCAGTTAGATTTTAGTACATCTTAACATTGGTAGA
The DNA here is from genome assembly GCA_013235015.1 of Araneus ventricosus. NCBI lineage: Eukaryota > Metazoa > Arthropoda > Arachnida > Araneae > Araneidae > Araneus > Araneus ventricosus. Next base: position 39,022 of record BGPR01013815.1, on the reverse strand, counting down.
TGGCGCCACTATTGTTAGAAATAGTTTGCAAATGATAATATGAAGAATTACATCATTATTTAAATGTTAATATCAAAATAAAATAGGTTAATATAACTTTTTTTCAAAAAATATAAATTTATAGTTTAATTTATTAATGATGATTTATATAGTATATATAACATATTTTAGTTAAAATATTTTCACAATAAATGCGGAACAGTAATTCATATTTAGCTTTTGGCATTTTTTGCTATGGCATTGAATCAGTAAGCATTTAGTTAATTTTCTCGTTCTTTTCTTAATATTTTGGAGATTTACTCCTATAATTGCTGTCTTTTTCCAACAATTGGCCCTCACAGAAGGTTGGTGGCAATAAATTTCGAAATAACGTGACATAATCGATCCCTAAGGTTGATTGGCATTTGATTGTTGGAATTCCATACCTGGATTGGCTTTTTTCATAGTAATAGTTTTTAATCTTATTAGCTATCTGTATTTCATTGTGTGAATAATATTAGGTTACATTGTTTATTATATTTAATTTTAAATAAGGATTTAAATGATGAAAATGTTATGTGAGTTTTAATGGTTTAAAACAATATATAACTATATATATATATTCTTTGCAATCGGTTTAGCTGGGCATGAAGTGGAAGCATACCAGAAAAAAATTTAAAAAGCAATTTAGCAACCTACATGTTAGTTATATAGAAAACACATAATGAAAGATAAGGGGAAAAATGATAAATTTACTTAGAATTTCCAAGTATTAATTTTTTTTACCTTTTTAATGACTTCCCAGAAGAGTATCCAAGATTTGCATTTTATCAGCGGTAATTTATTAAGATACAGCGAGAAATAAAAAAAAAGTTAATGATCCTTTTCCAAAATTAAGACTTAAAGGAGGAAAAGAGGCCTAAAAACCTTCGTGCATATTTTACACGCCTTATTTTCCCCTTTTCTTCGAATTACCGACAGATAAATCATCTCTCTTTCACAACAAAGATCCGCCCCCACAATAGGAGGGCAAGTCCATTTATATATGAGAAGGAGAAGAGCAAAACAAGTTAAAAATGATAACAACTCCTTCCCACCGCTCTCATTCCCCAATCGGTTCAAGAAAACACACCCACCACCAAGTATAGGATGGATCTCATTCAATTACTTCCATCGCCAAATGAAAAAAAAGTTACTAGGAAACGCCTTGCACCTGTTCCATTCCTCAGAGAACATAAAATCAACCCTTTCTGCAGCAGACGATTCTGCTGTGCTTCCCGAATCGTCTGCCCGCTACCCCTTTCCTCCCCCTCCTCTCTCGAATGCAGTTTTAAAGCGATGCCCTCCAGAATTTCGCCAGCTGGATGCAGTTTCCACCCCGGCACAGACCCTCTTCTTTCACACCCTGCCTAAAAGTGGAAATATTCGTTTTGGTTTTCATGTCTCCCCTGTCGCAGTGGAGTTTGTTTTCTTTACGGATATTTCTATGCATACAAGGTTGTCATATTCTGACATGCTCTTTTTCCCACGCATCATTCAGAATAGGAAATGTGTGTGGCGGGGAAGATGCGATGTAGGCTTTTAGGTTATTCTTGAAGCGTCAGGTTAAAGAGAATGGAGTGTATGGGAACAGAAATGTTTTCGAGTATGGGAATAGAGTGAAGTTTCCAGCGTCGTTCTGGTATAGTGGTGAGATGCGACTACTTGATTCAAGAATTCGGGGTCGTTCGAGGGAATATTATTGCACTGTTGATGTTGATTGCTCTTTTATTTTTTTTCACATGATATGTATTATTGAAATCATAAAAAAAAAAATTACTGATTTAAACTGGAACAAAAAATCTAGTGAATTTGGTTCCTAAAATGAAAACCAGAACATTTCGGACTGCACCTAACAATTTAAGTGGTAAAAGCAGACTGAACGAGACGACAGAAGCTGATGGTAAAACGAGATGGAAAAACAAATGTACATAGTTTTTTTTTCTTCTAAAATAGTATGTTAATAAATCAACTTAGGCTTACTTAATGAAAATTGACAGTTTAAAAATCAGAAGATGTATGTGTTTGGTTTGCTTATTTTTGCAAATTTTAAAACACTCCTGCCGTAGTAGAGTTTGTTTTCTTTATGGATATCTCCAGGAATACAAAGGTTGTCATATTATCTGTTTTTCACGCATCATTCAGAATAGGAAATGGCGGCGACGGGAGAAAATGCGTTGGAGGCTTTTAGGTTATTCTTGAAGCGTCAGGTTAAAGAGAATGGAGAGTATGGGAACGGAAATGTTTTCGAGGATGAGAAAAGAAATGTTTTCAGAGTCGTTTTGCTGTAGTTTTGGATGTGACTACTTGACTGAAGTATGCAGGATGGTTCCTAGGAATATTCTTGCACTGTAAATGCTGAATGTTTTTTCCTTACTTTCTCGTATACAAAGAAAAATTAAAGAAATCGTCAAAAATTTCGACCTCGTGATTTTGATGAATCTCCTCGTTTTCCGCGGGAGTCCGACACCCCTCCCCATCTTTGGAATTATGTCCGTTCGTAAACACCACAACTACAAAACGAAACAAGTTAAAAGAATAAAAATTGGGTATATGGTCTTTACACCAAAGTGATAGATTCGTATCGAACGTCGGATGAAATCCGTCAGTCCGCCGTGTACGTGTGAACATGGAAACGGAAAAACGCAACAGGCTAGGTGGACGAAATTTGGCGCATTGTTTCAACATTATATTTGTAGGTCTTCTTTAAATTCTGGACCAAATCCATCAACGGGATGATTATCTGTCGATTTGTCTATTCGTTGAAAACGATAACTCAAAAACAGAACGATCTAGAGCAGGGGTTTCCAACCTTTCTTCCCTCGCGTGCCCACTGATTAGTCTTTTTATTTTCGCCTACCCCCTACATTCATATCCCTCCTCCAACCATCCGTCTATAGAAGGATAGGCAAGGCCTAGGTAAGCTTAAGAGTCAAATGACTGGGATTTATAACATTGTTTTTGATTTTTACATTTTATTCCATTTTTTGAATAGTATTAGTTCAACGTCGAAACAGATGAAATCAGCACTGTAATAATTTCGCATTAGCTTATTAAGGATAGCTAAAAATTGCATTTTCTTTTTCATTCTTTTTATTTCGAGGGTAGGTTGAAGACTTGCACAAACTTTCACTTTTACTTTTTACACGAACTTGGGGTGAAACAAAATTATGTAACATTTTTAATACCTCATGTTTTCTTGCGTCCTCCCTTACCGACTTTGAGTTCGCGTACCCCCAATTGGTCCTTCACGTCGTACCACAGGTTGGGAACCTCTGATCTAGAGAAATGAATTTCGGTATGCGATCTTTACGATGAAATTGCAGATTTAAGTCAAATCTGGGATCTCGTGAGTGAAAGATAAGACTGTCTGCCAGTTCGTCTACCCGTTTAATATAATGATATATTTCATGCCGAAGAAGTCGGGCATAAAATTATGAAAAGCAGAATCTATAGCGATTGAGCAGGGCAGAGCAGAAAAGCAGACCAAGAATGCAAAAAAGGCATTTTTACTATCAAGCCAATCATCAATCTCAACTCGAGACATCTTACCTCGCAGGGCAACAGGACACACAGTCCGTCAGAACAGAAACAGAATATAGACACAGAATATACAAGAGCAACACACATACACACAAATATATACAATACTGCAAGTGGTAAATAATGCAGTCAAAAGAAAGGCACCAATCACAGAACACATCGAACGTTATCAAAACCTGCATGAGTTCTGTGGCGCACTAGAGTACTGAAATCTGCACCCGATTGCAAAGAATCGTGAGGCAGTATGCAGCAGGATTGCATCAGGCAACTCACACACGACGCGCAACGAGCTAGGGAAATGAAATTCGTTAAGAAGTATTGCCATCCAAATAGTACAGAGGTTCGCAACCTGTGGTACGCGTACCCCTAGGGGTACGCGAAGGACCATTTGGGGTACGCGAAATCAAAGTTGTTCAAACAATAAAACATAAGGGGTTAAAAAAGTCGAAGAATACTTGCTATTTAATAACTATGCCATTTGAATAATTGATTATTACGAAGAGTAATTTTTAGGTATCCTTATAAGTTAAAAAGAAACAATTACAATACTGGTTTCATTTACTTTAGCGTGGAACTAATACTATTGTAAAAGTGGGTTAAAATGTAAAATCAAAAATAAGTTCTGAAAATGTTATTAATTCGAGTCATTTCACTCTTAAGCTAAGTTAAGCTAACCTTAACATTATTCATAAAAACTTGTTTACATAGACTGATGGTTGGGAGGTGGGGTGGATATGACAGTAGGGGGTACGTGAAAACAAAGAGAATAATCAAGGGGTACGCGAGCTGGAAAAGATTGGGAACCCCTGAAATTTTAGGGTCCCTGAATAGTAGTCTGTATAAAATTTTGAACGGTCCAGAATGATACTCGATTCTCTTCACTATACGTCGAAGCTAAGCTTAAAATAAGCCCCTCTGTGGAAGTTCGTGAGAAAGATGAGGGGAAGTTATTTTCTTTTTATTTCAGGATTGAAAAGCCGCACTTTGTGTGACGACCTAGAGTCGAGTTCGACAACCTTATAAAATGTTTAAATATTTTAATCACACCCCTGGGGCCGGCCCTGAGCGCCATCAAAAGGTTTTTGACCTGCCGAAGACAAAAATTACTGAAAATTAGTTAAGCACGCGTTAATGGCCAAGACCTTTAAGCAACATCATCACGCAAACTGTATCTGGAAGACATTCTAATCAAAATAGCTCACAGTATCCATCCATCGAGTACCACAGATGGGCCATTAGGAACTCACATCGCCAATGAAAAGTCGCCGCACGAAAGAAAAGCAAGCCAATCAAAAACAGTGGGCAGATCGCTTTCTTCCTCCAGTTGGGCTAATCGAATTTAGCCCCTCGTATAAGCCTATTTAGCGGAGTTTTCACGTCCGCCTCGGGCCGGATCACCGCCAATTTAGCCGCTCCACTGATCGAAACGGGTCACGATTCCTCCAATCAGCAACTGTCGGCTACTTAAGCCGATTAAGACCAGGGGCGTCAAACTTCGGAAGTAACCCTATCCCTTCACATGCGACAAGATTGTGCAGTCTTTTAAGAGCCTTTCTAGTAAATGAGATTTCCTCCTCACCAGGAAAGCGATGAGCGGAAATTAATTTTATTTTCGTGCAGTTTGGGAGAGAAGTTTTTCGGGATAATTCAATGAAAATGAATGCGTTGGCTAATTTTTAGGCCGCGAGATAAATAAAGGAAATTTTATTGGAGGAAATTTGGTGGGCTGTAGACGCGGTCTTAAGAGGACTTCACTAGGCAACAGGTAATTGGATATCACATATAAGATCAACCAGTTGTATATGTATCGTCCCATAAGATGTTTCGTGGGTTCAGTGACTTGTGTAGCCAAAGAAAACTCAAGTTCATAGTATATGACAGACAGGGGAACCTTTTTGCAATGGAAGACCTCATTAAACTTCGCCATTTGGGCAGCACGAGCAGAATCTTAAAGGTTATTGTTCTGTAATTATTATTACATTGCAGACAAGTATATTGTTTCAAGCAAATTGCAAATAACTGGCAACGCCGCAAAAGAAACCCCAAAAAGGCCGCTTTCACAATATAGAAGAAAATAAAAGGTTCATTATTAAGCCTTGTTAAATAGTCCTCAACATGACCAGGAATGGCTCTAGAGTTTGCCCGACGGGGGGGGCACGGTCTCCCCGACAGGAGCGCACGCCCCGCCGCATCGGGGGGCGAATGTAATGAAATTGGTCTCAAATTTTAGCCAGATTATTATTTATCAACTACGGTTGAATAAACCGTACAAAGAATTTCCCCGATGGGGGGGAGGGGGTACAGCATCCCCGACGGGGGGGGGGGGGGGGCCGCGGGGGCGGGGGGTAAGGGTTTTTGGGTCCGGGGGTTTCCGGGTTCGAAACCCGATTTCACCAAAGATCCGCAGTGTATGTGGGCCTGGTGCAAGTTAAATTCTAAAGGGAAATTCGAGGGTCTAAAGTCCTTAAGCTAAAGTGGTGCGGAAGAGCAGGTGTCGTTTTTGTTACCAGACAGCGGAACAAAATTACCAGGTTTGTCCCAAAAAGGCCCTTGTGTTACTTCAAAAACGGAGAGCTAATATAACTAACCAATCCAAACCTGAATATGAACCAAGTAATTGATATTTTTGAACAGATTAAAATTAAAATTATCGATATTCTGCGTAATTAAACTACATTTAAAAAGAAAGTTGTGCAATTCCATGGAGCTCTCTCTGCAATCCAATGGCGCGAAGAAATGTGTATTAAGCCTGCGGCGCCCTTGGTGAATCCATATTTTTTCGAAGGCGCCCATGTAAAACTTAAACAAGTACTTTTTGAAAAATAGATAATAGTTTCTGCATAACTTAGGTAAAAATAAATAAAACACATTTTAGTTTATATAAAAATTTATTCAGCAATTTTTAATTTATATTATAATCACCTATTCATCACAACCGATTTTCTCGAATCGTGCCATGAAACTGAGCACCTGCCAAAACCCGGCTTCGCGCAAATAAGAAATAGTAAAAGGGTTTAAAAATCTCTGATCTTCAGCAAATAGCCCTCGCGTTGCTTCAAAACGGGACTAATATAACTAAACTAAACTGAGCTTCAGCACTTAGGAATGGATATTCATCTTAGTTGACAATGAAAACTGCTGCTTCTAAACTTTGTTTAAATAAATTGTCACAAGACAACTGGACCAGATTATCTTCTTCTGCAGCAGTAAATGTAAGTGGAGTAGTGACGTTAAATGGATCTTGAGTCCATGCAAAATTATCGATATTATCATTTTGGAAGTAAATCCCTCTATCCAGATGATAAGCTGTGATAGTATGAATTTGAATTAAAAATGTAAATACAGCTATGAAAATTATACAGGCTGTCCACACTTATCGCGGTCCAATAGCTAATTTCTAAACCGTCAGAGACAGACATATAGTTCCAATTGGAAAAATGCTTTAAATGAAGGCAAGAATTATTATATATGTTTTCTGAGTGAATAAATATATTCCTGAAAGAGTTACGAATTCTAACTTTCTATACGATCCCCCGGTACTATCAGTCATATTTAGTAAATATTCTTGACACTCTAATATTTAAAACAAAAAAAGTTCCACTCTTTTGCGACTAAAACTGACCGAGTTATGGAAGTTTTGAATATCGCTGACTTACACCACTTTACAGTATTTCAATAGCCGTCTCGAAGACGATACACCAATCAATGCACAGCACTTGCTCGACGAGGCCGCTGATTGGTTAAAAATCATGAAATTCGAAGCGCCAGAACTCGCTCAGTTTTAGTCACAGAAGAGTGGGACTTTTATTGTTTAAAATGTTATAATGTCAAGAATATTTTACTAAATGTGACGGATAGGACCGGGGACCGTATAACAAGTTAGAATTCGTAACTTTTTCAGAGATATATTTAGTGACTCAAAAAACATATATTATAAATCTTCCCTTCATTTAAAGCATTTTTCCAATTGAAACTATATGTCTATCTCTAACGGTTTAGAAATTAGCTATTGGACCACGATAAGTGTGGACACCTTGTATAATAACTAACGGCTCCCAGCTTAGGAAATCGAGGCTAACTCATGGCGCACACTTTGGGAAGCACAGTATTACGCCTGTGTGTTGTCGCTCGTGAAGGTTCTACGTACTGCCAGCTTAAGCTGTCATTGATTGTAGAGCCTGCATCATCTGCGCATGACATATTACACGTTCCTACGAGTTTCAAAGTCATAGAATAAGCTCTATGTCATAAAACAACTTTCTTTCCTAAAACAGAGTTTTATTACAAAGAATATCTAATACTGATGTTTAAATTCTATTTAGTACAGGGAAATTCGGAGAGAAAATTTTAAAATTAATAATTCGCAAACGAAAGGCAATAGAAAGACGCCGTTTGAATAGAAAGGGTATAACTGTTAAAGGTATTTGTAAGGGTATAAAGTAAATGTATTTGTCAAGAAACTGAAATTTATTAACTGCGAATTTTACAAATTAAAGCGCCAGATGGTTCTGCAGTCGTTGGCACGATTTTGGATTCATATGTACGACGATGTACGTAGGATGAAACTGGTCGGAGTAACGGCTTACAAATGTTCGATGAGTCGTCCTCCTTTCTGGAACTCAAATGTTCAAAAGGAGCCAGATTTTTCTCAGCATTACACACCAGTTCTGATGGTATGACAGAACATGAGCAACAGAAATATTGTTTGCTACTGCGAAAAATCTGTTCCTCGTCTAACAGTTAAGTTCCAGAAAGAAGGACGACTCATCGAACATTTGTGAGCCGTTACTCCGACCAGTGTCCTATCTAATGTACATCGTCGTACATATGAATCCTACATCGCGCCAACGACTGCAGAATTATCAGGTGATTTTAAATGTAAACTATACCATCAATAAATTCTGATAACAAAAAATGGCTTTATTTCAATTATTTCTATCTACCTAAAGTAGCGCCTGAAATTCATTTCCGCAGTAACAGTCAGTAATGCAAAATCCTGTTTTTACCACAATATAGGACACCAAATATTTACAGAGCCTTCTGAATTATACCAGAGGGTTTTTCGTGGTTTCACAGATTACAAAAAAGATATATTAAGATTTTTTTTATCGCCCAACTTGGCTAGAAACTGGGAAAAGTCACCAAACTGGTTGAAAAATACATGCACAAAGATTGCCTTTAGTGTGCTATAACAAGAAAACATTACATTTCTTTGGAAGTTCTTTGTAGAAGTGAAATAATTTATTATTAAATAGCAATATAAAATTCAAATCCATAGCATATTGAAGCAAATCCAAGATATCCATGTTTATATTAACAAATTCTGTAGCAATAATATACCTGTCGAGTAAATGCCTTTTTCTTTCAACCTAAGCAACAAAGCACCATAAAAGTGATACCATCATAAATCTTTTTTTATGAGGTTATCAAGTTTGAAATTCGACATCTCAAATGTGAAAGAGTATTGAAACTCTATAACTTCACGAGGCACGCTTTCAAAGAAAAATGCATCGAATGGGGCATGATTTGTGGTATTTTGGTAAAGCAATTTGAGAGATATGATAGTCATAAAACCTCATTTATTGTTTTAAATATACTCTTTTACTTGTGCAGTAGACATTCAATTTTAAAAACTTTTATTTAACTTGACTTATTTTACGTTTATGAAAATGTAATTTTGTAATCGCCTTTCCACTCGCTTCCCGATGTGCAAAGGTTTCAAAATTTCGTACACATGTGTATTCTCGATGACAATACACTATTTTAATGTTTTTAGAGCTTAATTGTCAGTTAATCGATTAATTTAATACAATTTTGATACAATACCATCGACGCCACCTGGTAATCAATTTCAGAAAAAAATAATTTAAGAATTCCATAATCTCTATAATAATAAAATATAAATAAAAAACTAAAATAGAAAAGTAATTAAAATAAAAAATTCTACATTTTAATGCACCAACAAGGCCGCCGGGGCTTAGTGGTAAGGTTTTAACTTCGCGATCGGAGGGCTCCAGGTTCGAACCCCGATTCCACTGCAAATCAGCCATGTATGAGGACCTGTCCTATGCTAAATCATACGTATTAAGCGGGGTTTACACGCGAACAGTAAAACCGACAGTAAGCTGTCGCTGTTAAGTTCGGACAGAGACTTGCCGTGGCCCGGTTAAAACTTTTATGATTCTGAGCATGCGTCATCTCTTACTGTCGGTTTTACTGTTCGAGTGTAAACCCTGCTTTAGGCCTAGCTGGTGTGATACGGAAGTTTGGAGAGGGGTGCCAGCTCAGGTGTCGTCATCTGGCAGCGGTTCAAAATTGCGAGGTCCGTCCCAAAATATCCCTCGTGTCGGTACAAAAAGGGATGTTAATATAAGTAAAATAGTACAGTAATAAATGTGTGAGTTTAAGAACTGTTTTTTTTATAATTATTTTCCCAGGAGTTCTTAAAACAATTCTCACTCATATTCAGGGACTGGTGGAAACGTCAGGTGTAGGGATCGGAGGATCGAGGGTGCCAAACCCGATTCTACAAAAAATCCACCATCAATGCCGACCTTGTGCATGACAAATTCGTCGCAGGACAACGTTCCCTCATTAGTGTGGTGAGAACTTTTGAGAGAAGATGGCGGCTGAAGTGTTGTTGTCTTTATATAACCACTAGCTGTTATGCCCGGCGTTGCTCGGAATTAAAACACTTTCATGTCTAAGATTTTTGATGCAAAAACTACTTTTGTATAGAAAATTACAATACCCAAAATTCTTTTATCGACTGAAATGTTTTAAAAAAATTAAAATGAGAATATCAGTTGAACCAGACGGTTTTTAAAAACAGCCGATTGCTAATTTTCTCCATAAGTTAATAATATTTATTGCATAGTACTTCAAATTTTGTTCATAAATCCTGCAGTATAAGAAAGATTTTAACGGATGTTTTGGGACAATTACGTAGTAAATTTTTCATTGAGAAAAAGCGTTAGAATAAATATGAATAAAAAAAAATAAAATTCGTCTTCATCCAAAATTCTTCTAATGTGATCTAGCAACAGTTCTTATGTATTCTTGTTCTTCACCAATGAAAAAAAAAATGTTATGAATTTTAAATTTTATACACAATTTAATTTTTGAAAAATTATTAAAATGAAAAACTAATTGAACGGAAATGAAAGTTGTGTCATGAAAAGCTAATTTTTTTAAACTTTTATTATGTGTAAAAATAGTTTTTGTGACATAATACATATTTTTGAAAAATATAACGGAAAATGCTAAAATCTTGCTTAATTTCCAATTAACTGAAATTTTAATAAGACAGCTAGTATATTTATAAAAATAAGCAACAGTTTCAGAAATAAAGGTAAATTAGTTCAAAGTCTAACCGTTGCCTAGCAACGGAGTAGCTATAAATTTGCGTTATTTCAAAATCGACAATTATTAAAATTTAAAAAATTAATAAAAATTGAAGGAAAATTGTCACACATATAAAATTGGTATCAATGAAAAGGTAATATTTTGAACTTTAAGATAGTATAAAAATACTTTTTGTCGGATATTTTGTTCCGAATTTTCCGGTTTTGGTTAATTTGTAATTAACTGACTGTTTAATTAAATTTTGGACTTGGAAAAGTTCATAAGTGTCTTCCCCTTGTCTTAAATAATAAGTGTGCAAAATTTGGCTGAGAGCAGTCCATTGGTTTAGGTGGAGATGTGGAACATAGCCACATACATAACCACGATGACTTTTATTTATATTAAGATTGTTGAAAATTGTGACACACACACAGCAGAAATGATTGCGATTTTAAAGATGTCATTGCCTCTACTTTGATCGGTAGTCATATGAAAATATTCATAATCGCCCTACTTAGTATAATTAGATGCACTGACAACAAATTAGTTTATATATTTCATTTTTAAATGGAATACCAAGGCAACAAAAGCGTTTTTTTAAAAGGAAACTTCAAATATGAAGAATTTATATCGTACACGACATCAGCTATAATTAAATAAAAAAATTGCCACAGAAAATTCTAAAGCACACCAGAATTTATTAGATTATTTTATTTTCAGAGAAACTTTCTAACAGAATTCCAAGTTGTAACGATTAATTTAGTGTAAAGGCTTCACCGCTCCATCCAATCTAATTTACATTTTTCGTAAAAGATTAAATCCCATCTAATTAAAAGAAAATATGCTGTTTTCCCAGAAAAAGAAAAATAAATTAAAGGAAATTCGTACCTTTAGTCCGAAACTTTGCAGCATGATAATGTTTCAGGCTTGCTCGTCTGTCTTTATACATTTTTTTAAAATTTACTCTTAATCACATAGCAGCAATAACGTGGAAATATGCACACAAAAAAATGTATTCGATATCGTTGCAACGAACGTGTGTATAAATGTAGTCACTAAAACAAAAAAAGCATTGCTGTAAAATATGCTAAAAGATATTTTCAAAAATTTATTAAAATTAAAGAAAAAGCTGTAAGGAAATAGAATTTATACCATAGAAAAGTTAACATTTTTAATTTTAAAGTGGTGTAAAAATGGTTTTTGTGCTATAATATGCTCCGGAGTTATTGAGGAAAAACTTTAAAATGTCGATAATTTTTTTTATAAATCTAATTAAAATTTTAAAAACTCGTTATACTTAGTGAGAACCTACTACCCAAGAAGTAACAATGAGCCAAATTTTGTAGCCTTAATTCCAAAGGTCTATCTTGTAAAGCGTTTTGAATGATTTCCGCATCATGCATCAAGCAATTTACAAGTCTCAACATGATCATGATAATAACAGTGGCAGTGATGCTCCGATACAATCTAGGAATTTCGATATCATCAGTACAAGAAACATGGACTGCTCTCGATTTTGTGCAATATTGAGTTACATTCGTTAAATAAAATTGTAGGGTTCGGTTATGGTTCAGTGAACAGTCTAATTAGTGTAACAATTATTTATTTACGTTTAGTTACACACAGGCAGCTTTAACAAATACAATTTCAAAATTAAGCTAAACATAAAAAGGCGAATTGTTCATAAACAACAATCTCGGTCGCTCGCCTGGCCTCTACTGACAGTTCGAAGCTCCAGAGGGCGCTGCTTCTGCTGCCAACTACAGTTAATATCGCAAGAGCGACTGCAAAATGAAATACATCCCGAACAATATCAGTGAAATATCTTTTGGCTCTTGATGCTTTCTAGTTCGCAGAAACTTCATACCCCATTAGACGTCCATTAAACCTTGATTCTGTTACGGTCTTCTCAACTAAACACACGCATAGCAAACAAAACACCGTCACCCCAAACCTTGATTCAACAACAGACTTCCATGGTAACCGAAAACACAACTCTTCCCTCCTCATCCCATCCAGTGTCGAGCCTGACATAACTCATCCCATATGGTGACACATTTTAGAATCGGGGAGTGCGCGTCCCCGAGAACTCTTCTTGACTTTCTATCTGCCTCCATTCGACATGAAAGATGAGCTTGCCTGCCTCGCTTTTCTTGGAGGTCATCAATTTGAGATCGGTTGACAAATGCGACACACAATGGGTTCGGCCTTTCACTGCTCCAGATAGATGGAGGCGGTGATTTCTTTCTGTCACACACGTTTTTATCCCGAGCGCGAATGGGAAGGGGGGCTTTTCATTACGATTTGCCAGTTTCACTTGGAATTTGTTGGTTTTTCTGCGGAGGAAAACGAATTATTTGGGAGGAGAGAGCTTCCACTCCTTGACAGGCTGTTTTTTAGATTTAAGAGCGCATTCAGGGAGTAGCGTGGTCAAAATGGAAGGGTAGGTCGGACACACAGAAACAAGTCTTTTTCTGCGATAGAACATGGGGTCGGAAACGCAAAGGGGATTCGCTACAGGAGGCTCTTTGTCAAGGAATTAAGTAAAAGACCAGCGGTAGTGGTCTCCCCTAAACTTTCTCGTATACTCCTAACACAAGTAGAGAAAAAAATAAGCTAAAAGGCAATGAGACGAACAGGAACCCCTAACGTAGTGGATAAAAAAAAATAAGCGAAACGTCATTCCACGACTTCCGAAGGTCGTCCAACGCGGAAGTGGAATTAGAAGCCGGCCTGATTACTAATAGGGCTGGGTGTGAAATAAAGAAAGCGGAAATTTGCAATTTGAATGCCTTTTTTTCAACCGATTGACACAAAAATTGAACACAAATCTACCATTAGGATAAAAAGGCCACACACCAATTTTCATTTATCAAAGTAATTTTTAAAAGAAGTTATTGCGTTCAAAAGTATGCGATTATACAGACAGTCAACCCTTTGACGGATTTGGTACAAAATTTGACAAAAACCTACATTCCTGATGATAAAAATGTGTACCAAATTTTATCCACCTAGCAATTTAAGTTTGTGAGTTATCGCGTTCACATGAACACGGACATACAGACAGACAAACTTCCCGTGGACGGAGTTTGTCCAAAATTTGACTGAAACCTACAAATTATGTTTAAAGATCACATACCAAATTTAATCTCCGTAGCTCTAATAGTTTTCGTGTTCAAAGACAGATAGACATAATTCCAAAATTGTGTTTTTCGGACTCAGGGAGGTCTAAAACGTGGAGATTCGTCAAAATATCGAGTTCGAGTTTTTTGACGATTACAATACTTTCTCTTTGTACACTTCGTGTACGAGAAAGTAAAAAGGATACAACCGATGAAATGTATAACATACATTGAATGGAATGCAAATTTACAATACCACAACAACAACTACCACCACTGATGCTCATTAAATATTATAACAGGATTAGTAAATACTATGCGGTTACAACTAACACGCTGACTGCCAACAACGAGGTAACTAGTAGTAGGCGGTCTAGTCCAGGACGTCGACTAGGAGTTATCTCATAGAAACTTTATAGCCGTTTTCAAAAATTACGATTAGATTCTTAAAAAAAAATTATTTGGGATAAGTGGTTCATAGGAACTAAAAATTAAGGATGGCATACACAAATAGAAAATTCATTAGTACTGATGCTTCTCGGATTCCGAAACCCTCTGTGCTCTTGCGCATGCGCCAGGCGGAGCTGATTTCACCAAAATAGGGGTGAAGTGAAAATGGAGGGGGAGATGTTTACATTTTACTTGGCATGACCTAACAAAGAACTCCGGAAATGCGCTCAACTTAATGCCTGTCACCCCTTTCCGGAGTAAATTCGTCCAACAGTCTCGGCATTTTGAAACGATCAGTAAATTGTAATACATATAAGCATAAACATAAGAACAGAAGCATTGCTTAAAATTTTTTAAAAATTATGCTTCGTGGTATATTTTGAAGTAATCTTCATCACAAAAAGCTGGTCCTTCACAAATTGGGCAGAAATAACGCGTTTCTAGCCGTTTTTCAGCCTTGGAACAAATTCGATATGGTAAATACAACGCATTCGATCAGTCTTACCTACTACTGTCATTTCAGTGCATTGTCTATTACTGGCGCCAGTGGATGCCAAAACATGTAGTAACACGAGCAATCTCGTACAATACGAGTTAATTCGCAAATGGCTTTCGTTCTTCAAAAAAAAAAAAAAAAAAATCGAGTCAATTTTGAGCCAAGTGTCGATCGGTTACATACCACGAAAGGTTGCCATGGGAGAATTACTTCGTTTGTGTCATTGAACTTTATGAATATGTAATAATATTTATCGTTATGTTCTTTAATCAAAAGTTATGAGGTAATGAAACCCCGACAGTAATTTGTGGACACCCTGTCTTACCATTACACCTACTAATTTACTACTTGCAACTAATTGTATTAGTTAACGTAAACGCCAAATGTAGGCATTTACTAGAAAAGCTATATCATGAATCATTTTAAGAGCAATATCTCGCCTAATTAATGCTTCTCCTAGTAACTCTATGTGTCTTTGAAGACATACATAGAAAGTCACTTAAGTTAATTAATCGCAGTTTCTGCGTGGGTGAATTAGCTTAAATATCCATTTTCTGTCCTTTGCTGGGATTTTCAGATAATTTTAGAAAGCTAGGAGAGGACTAAAATTAGAAACAAATATACGAGACCTTGAGATAAAATTAGGGCAATGAAATAGAGAGGAGTTTTATATACTCAGAATCCTACACTGTTGTTGAACTAATAACAGGATGTAGATAAATCGGATTGTTATGGTATAAATAGAAAGTTCATAGTGAAAGTGAACCAAGTCCATGTTTTGTCCTTTCTGCACTAACGCTGCCATGAATAGTGTGGAAATATTATATTTTCTGTGCGATAATAATTAAAGTCCATGGTTCAATTTGTATCCACCAGGTAGTAAGAACAATCAGAGGTCCACTGTTACTTTAAATGCAGCGAATCAACTTTGAGATCTGTCTTCTCAGAAATGAGTCTCATGGACTTGGCTCGATTTAACACTGAACACTCCATATATGAATGAATTATATAACATTATCTGTCCCATTAATATGTAATAGATCGACGAGCACCTCAGTTATATAATCCACCGTCGGCCTTTTCGCACACTCATACAATATGACGTGTTTTCAGTTTACTTTCGTGGTCTAGTGAACGTCGTCCCCGTGAGCGATTGAGTCCAAAATCTGATATAGATCTACAATTTTGGTGCACATAAAGACCGCATACTAAAGTTCACCCATCTAGCTCGTCTAAAATTTGATAGAAGTCTACAATTACTAATATAATAGCCCAGATCTGTCTCTCGGTAACGCTCTGACGTCACCAACAATAAAACTCGCGCCACAGCACTGCGAGACGTTAAACAGCATTATTTCATTGTTAGAGAACCTAAATTTCAGTCATTTTAAATTTGAAAGAGTAATTGTCGTTCTAATTTCAATAGCTCTAAAATAGTGAAATAAAATTTTTCTATCGATTGATATAAAATTTATCTCGCTATGATCAATAGTTACCGATAAATTTTACATTATAATAATCATATATTTCAAATTAATTTCCGTTTTTTAATAGAAAGTAGTAAATTACGTCAGTGGTATATCATGCGCGTGATATAGTTTGGAAGCCACGATGCATTTGATTATTTATTGCAATCGTGATGATATAATTTGATAATATTTTTTGGCAACGTTTGACGAGCAGAGAAGTGCTTTATTTTGATTAGAATTTCGAAAAAGAATGCCTTTGAAATTATAACTTTTGATTTACGTTTGACAAGCTGAGAATTTTATGGTTATTGAATTATAATAAAATTGTTAAACAACGAAAAATACTTCACACGGATTGTTGTTTACCAAGAGGTTTTTTTAATAAAGAAATATGTAAATAATATGTAAATAAAAAAATATTTCCTGTCATAAAACATATGTTTATTTTATTTGTTTTCAATGAATGTTAAACATTTCTTTAGCATATATATCTATTTAAGCACGTCAAATTTGGACGGAAATCTCTCGAATGAAGAGGCAATTTGCACCCGTCATACCATTACGGGTGATTTTCTAGTTTTATTATAAATATCGCTTACTAAATTTAATTTGTCAGTCTTGTTGGGGTTCCGAGTTACGTGTTTACGGACAGACATTCATACACATGTCTGGCAAGACAAGTCTTCGGCTAGGGCAGATTCCGTCCTAGCAACCATGCGGATGATAAGAGAGGCCGCTGAGAAGCAGCCGAACCAAGTGATCCGCAGGTTACAAAAAAGACAAATAGTTGAAGGTACAACAAATACAACAATCAAGTATCATTTAAACAGCCCATATAGCAACAATGTAAATTAAAATTCTCCTAAAGTAACATAAAAAATTTAACAAAGCAGCTAATAGGAGAGAAATTAACACATAAAATGAAATCCAAACTACAATTCTCGTACTAAAATAATTTAGGAGCCAAAGAAAATAATATTACGTATACCTATACCTATTTAAACAAATACATTTGAATGAAAAAATAAAGGTAAAACAGCCAAAAGAATTAATCTGAATCGAAGAATTTTTAAACTAAAGAGCAATTAAATAACATTTATTATGTCCGTAAATAATAATAATTTACGGACAGACAGTTCCTTAAATGGTTCCTTCGGACTCAGGGAGGTCTAAAATTGGAAAGTTATCAACATCTCCAGGTCGAATTTTTTGACAATCATAAAGAAAAATAATTCAAACGAATATCATTTTCAAAATCCATATGTTTAAAACTACAGTTACAAACCTAAAAAAAATCTCTTGTTTTAATTTGAAACTTTTTGCAAATTAAAGAACCGAAAAGTTCAATATTAGCTTTATTCCTTTCGAATTCCGTTTTGACAATTTGAGTCAACTAAAATAAAAACACCCAAAGTAAAATATTACTGAATGGTGAACTGGCTTTTGTTACAAATAATAAAATTCGCAAGATTACAAACGATACTTCAAACAGAATTAAGAGGTAATATATAAAATAAAATCAATCGAACTTCTTAAAGAAAAAAAACTTTTATTCCACTTTGACGTATTCCATTTTTTCTAACCAAATTCTCATCACAACGTCTAGAAAAAAAAGATAGGGTTGGTTTGGTTTAATGGAACAAGGAAAAAAAGATAAACAATCCAACATGAAACATTTTAATTGCTTAGATGCTTCTCATATAATGGCACTAAAAGAAAAAGATCGTCTGCAATTATTTTATGTGCGTTCTAAGAATTTTAACTTGTTCGAAACAAAGAATAATCGTCCGTCTCAATGGTCGAAAATAATAATGACAACCCTCTCATAAAATTTATGTCCCAAACGGATCTATTTCAATTCAAAGACTTAAAAGAAAGAAGAGTTTTATAATTTATAGAAGAGATCGAAGGTCAAAAATGCTTCCAACAGAATGTACATTGTTTTTAAAACGCAATTTATCATCGTTCTTTCGACCGTTCTGAGTCATATAAGCGTGAAAAATATATTTACTGAGTTCTCTGCCATTGAAATACATGATTGAGTTGGTTCTTTGAATGGATATTTCGAGAACAATCGGTCCATGGTTTGAAGATCAAAGAAAATATTTTTTGCTTTGAAATGTTGTTTGCTATTTAAAGAGTTCTAAGATTCCTGGAAGGCTCGATAGATACTCTACTAAAGAGCTTAAAGGAAAACGTTCTTATTCGTTTTTAAGCGTTTGTGGATGTTTGTAGAATGAATGATAGACCGACGTTATGAATAATGATAAACAAAATTTTATGCTGCTTTGAGAATTTTTTTAAAGTCTCGAAAACTGTCATTGTTAGCTCAAAAACCGTCATTGTTGTCAAAGCTATTTCTCAATGATTAAAATACATAAACAGAATATAAAAACTGCATTCCACTATTTATTAGTGCAAAATTATTACATTAATGCCATATGTTGAGCAACTAGCTAATTTTTAACGTTTTCTTTTCATATGAATAACTTAAATATCAATAAATAATAAAAACACGAAGAAAATATTTTAAAGTTTGTTCCAAGTCGGACATTGTCTGATTTTTAATTCCGCTATGTTATTAAAGGGAAATTTTCCAAAGTATATAGACATGAAACAATTTAGAAAAAACAGCTAAAAAATAGATTGGCTAAGAACCAGACTGATCTGCTTGTTTTGCAGCACGTCTAACACAGGAAAAAACCTCTCTCTTGCATTCTATACCCAACTTCTTGCCATGCGCTTTTGATCATAGTCTCGAGTTAGGGTTTTAGCAACACGATTTCTGATTCTTTTTACTTTCTTTTAGCACTAACGCTTTTTGAATAGATTACAAATGGATGCTGTTAAATATTATCGAAAATTGATTTGTTTCAAATCTGAAAGTAGTCATTAATCTCTAAATGTGGGCACTCGAGAAAGAATTTTTAGATTATATATCGGCTATAGATAGTGTTCTGGTAGGGAAGAGAAACGTTCTCACCAAACGGAGCCTGGACAGGGATTCAGGGGCTAAGGTACGATTTCTTAATTAATAGCCGGTAACCCGGCGTTGCTCGGGGTCCAAATTTTTAAAATATTTACTGAATTTCATTCCGGCACTAGAGGAAGAAGACTTGCACCTCCCCCAAAAAATGATTAATTTAGATTGTCATATTAAGGCGATCCTATACCCTGTATAGTAAAAGTTAGAAAGGAGAATTATTCTGACACTAACTTTTAAAAAAATTAATGTAGTTAATTTCTGTTCTTTCTAATTGAACTATTTGCTAATAAGTATAAAACGGGACAATCCAGGTCATTTAATTCAAATATGGGACACCTTTTCCATCCGGGACTGTTTTCTAGGACAGACAAATGTAGGAAGCTGGGACTGTGCAGACTCCTCTGGATCGTCTGAATACTTTACATGTGTAACAAAAGTTGGAAAGGAAAATATTCTTTTTATTTAAAATTAACTGTTTTAACTAACATTTTAAAAATGAATTCTAGTTAATCTTTCTTGATATGAGATATTATCTGAATTATGAGCTATTTACTCCGGGATAAATAGACAAAATTCGGGATTGATCCAGTTAATCCGGGAAGTCTGCTCCCCTTATTGTTGCACAATCTTTTAAAGCTGAAGACACACATAATATTCGGTTTAGAAAGCCGCGCCTACCACTTTTGGATGATTTTACTCTGCAAAGGGGTGGTACGCAGTGATTAAGAAGGGGTTTTTTCTGGAGTTCTATGTTAGGCTAATTTTTCTTTTAGTTATTCTTCTCCAAAAGTTGATATTCATTCTCGTTTCGAATCATACTATTTTGTTTCAATTCCAAACGATCGTTTATTGAATCAAATGTTCATTTAAAATTAAACATCTCCCTCTCCATCCTTCATCTCACTCCTGTTTTGGTGAAATCAAAGCCGATAGGCGCATGCGCAAAAGCGCGGAGAGTTACCGTATCTGAAAACAAACTGTAGTCTAAGTTCACATTTTTCCTTTTCTCATCCAAAATCATTTTCTACACGAGAGTTTGGAATAAAATATTTATTCTAGCTTTCGAATAAAGAATAACTTATAAACCGGAACATCGTTGAGAGGTCGCTCCGTATTTATGCGATAATACAAAGAAATAAATAACTAAATGCGCATTGAAAATGCCTCCTGGAAAAGTCGACGAACAATTTTTATTTCGAGCAATATTTGCAAGTTCATTTGTATGATAGAGGCAGAACCCGCTCTGGTAAAATGCGTTCCATTCTCATGAAGCCACATTTAATGTAAGGCAGCAGAGAGAATGTTTTGCTCGGGAAACGCAATTTTATGAGCGAAAACAATTCGCCACGAGTGCTTTCGGATGCAACTGAAATAAACAAGATGTACGAATGCTTTGTCAGGAAAAGCGCTGCTTCAATGAGTGGGTATATCGGATAAAATTACTTTTGAGATCAGGTTTATGGAGGCAATTTTGAGTGCAAAAGTAAAATACTTCCTGTTCTATAAAATTTCTTATATCTATTCTGAATGGTCTTTCGATTTTTTTAACTTAGGGATAAACTACTCTTTAGAATATTTACTGGCTTTATAAGAAACATCTTTTAAGTTTAATTTAATCATAATCTAATACATTTAATTAAAAAACAGTGGATAATTGTAAAGATACTAATTCATCATATTTTCAAACCCTTTTGTGCAAAACTAACTATTACACAAGCTATCAGGAGAAATTTATTCTATTATATTTAGACTTCAAAATAATGTAATAATCAGACCACTCATCTCCAAATGCAGTGTTGGGACGACTCGCTGCCTGATATTCAACATTTGTTTATTATCTTGCTGACACGGAGATATTGTATGCAGTACAATAGAGTTTCCCTACAACGAAGTCTCCCTACAGCGAATTTCTCCCTATAACGAAATTTTTAATCGGAATGTTAAATAACATTCAAAATATTCTCCATATAACGAAGTGGTTGTCTCCCTATAACGAATTTTTTCAGACCTTTATCTTTTCGAATTTTGTCATTTTTGAGGAAAGTTGCTAATTTCTGTGCAAACAAATCGCTCACACGTGCCTGTTTCTGGAACCACTCGCATTGTACATTCCAGCGATAACACGTAACAATAGTGAACACGTAACTATGTGAAGGTTAATGCAGTTGTGGGGACCTGGGTTTCTACAGAGGGAGCAACATTTCTACGGATCAAGATTCCAAGAATCGGGGTGGAGTGGGATGGAAACAGCAAATGGTTGTGACGATACACATTTTATGTTTATCCGTACTAGTAAATATTATCCTCTAAATTGGTGAATTGTCTTCACTTTTGAGCATTTTATTTATACAATAAAAATTAGCATAATTTTAATAAATTTATAATAAATATTACTTCATTTTTAATTGAAAGTCATAATTAAATATTTTTGAACCTATCGCACATATTAAAAGGTTTATAACATTTACTTAAATAACTGCAAAAATCTCTACTCTCCGTATAACGAAATTTTCTCTATAGCGAATTTTTCAACTGGAACCAAACGATTTCGTTATAGGGAGATTCCACTGTATATTTTTACACAGAACTATTCCATAAAACTCTCATAATTACATTAATATAAGTTGGGCCTCTTACGTCATGAGTTCACACCCTCGTCTCACTATTAGTGAGTCTGTCTCAAGAGAAACCAGACCGCTTGAGACCTTTACTTAAAAACTCCAACTGTGCCCTGGAAAAGGATCGGCACCTTATGCTGGAGCAGAGTGAACTGACTTTTTCACTTCAAGGAAAAGCTATCTGCACCAAAAGGTTTGAAGGGAAGGTCCCCCACCCTCACATCCAGTCAGGGGTCGACAGACGAACCTTCCAACATTCCTTTCGTTACTTTACGTGGAGAAGTCGCGATATCTTTTATTTAACCCTCCGTCAGTCGCAATATCTAATAGGTACGTATACATCTGCATATTGTTGCAAAAATGTAATCTCGTTTTCCTGCCTGACTTGTCTTATGTTTGGGAAGAGAGTTTTACAGGGGTAGGTATGGGATGGCCGGGCCTGGACCCCTGACCATGGCGACCATTTTGGCGACAAATCGATGATTCCAGAAAATTCGACCCTTTTCTCGATATCTCTATTAGGAAAGAAAATACGCTTGAATGTACGAGAAAACTCCATGTGACGTCACGGCCTGTCGGGGAGAGTATTTAGGTACCGCGCTTGGATCAGAGAGGAGTGTTGATCGGCTGGAACGACTTCGGAGTTTCGTCTGCAGCGCGAGCTACAAAGCTGGTGAGCTGAGCGCTATTGAAAGCGCTGTTATTGTCGTTATCAGTGATTTTCTGATTGTGTTGCTAAATCTCAAAGTACTGAACTGTTATTACTTGTGAATTGTTGCCTGTTTATGTTGCTAATCTGTGCAAGATCTATTGTTTCCTGTTACCTGTGCTTCGTGTTCTACTTATTTGTGAATAAACCTTCATTCTCCATTATCCTGCGTGTTGGACTGTTTACACCATACACCCACAGAACGATTTTTGTAACAATATACTGCTAGTTTTTAACCTCCACAGTTTGAATTTTTCTTACAGAATACTCGTTTACATTCGCATTAGGACTAATGATCTTAGATACGAAGGAAAAAATATCAAAACCTGATGAACCTATTATAGAACAGATTTAAATATGAGAGATACATTGCGACCGTTTAAAGATGAAAAGGATTCCGACTAATGGAGTGTTCATTTCACTTCTTTTATGTCTGTAAAGGCGGGATTTTATAATCAATATTTCACTCAGTTCCTTATGCAATAGAATTTTAAATTTTTATACATTTTTGTGATAATACAATACAATGCGATGATAATACAATATTTTAATATAGTATTACAGCGATACAGTAGTAACAAAAGAAACAGCGATTCCTGTGGCTGCGGAAACCTGGGAACCCTTTACACTATGCTAGCAGCTGTCTGTTTACAACCTCATACCACCTAACAAAACCTCAGCTGACCTAGAACCACTTTGGTGGAAAAGAGTTACGAACAATAACAATTTTAGGGCGGAAAATCAAAAAACTCATCCACTTCATCGGGGAAAAGGAAAAACTCTTTCTTCCAAAAGATGGTGGCAACAACTAGCCACAGACTCAATTAATCCTAGGTACTCATCTTCTTCCATACATAATCCCTTTCTTCACCTTCTCAAAGTCTACAACACAAAGACTTGAAAAGTTAATAACAGTTATATTATTAACTATTATATACTTTTTTTTGTTCTAAGTGTTCTCTTTTTTGTATCCTTATATATATAATGTAATCTTTTTTTTTCTGCTCTGGCTTTTTCAATAAAGCTTCACGCATACCCAACCAACCGACAGGGAGCAGTCCTGGATCCGAGTTCGGGAGTGTGCTCTCGTGTTAAGTCGTTTACGATGCTTTTTGTTGGTCTCTCAGATTTCCTATGTCCACAAATTATTAAAATTCTTAAGCTTACGTTTACAAAATTTTATATGTCCGCAGACGAATGAAAAAAAAAAAAAAAAACAAAAAAAAAAAAGCGTCTAAACCAACCAAAAATACTTGGAGTAATAAGTCATTCATGACAACTTTAAAATTAAACCCATTTCGGAATTTATTAAGAAAAGTTCTATTAAGGTATCCGACTGTGATCGGAGACATTTTTTTGAAAAATAACTTATATATATATTTTAATGTTATTTTTCAACTGCATATGTTTTAAAACTATGAAAATATTGTAAAATCAGACTTTCAAAATAATATTTTTTTAAAAAAACTGAGAAATTTGAAGAAAAATGACTAAAATATTTGCCTTACGCTAACAGCCATAGACAAAATCATATTCTAAATATACATAAATCCTTGTAGGAGTACATTTTTATGACAGTAATCTATGTTACGTTCTAAAATATTTCGTGTACTTTAAAATAGTTTTGAGATATAGCAGAACATAGTTACTAAACTGGTAATTTTTCATAAAAAGTGCTTTTCGTTTATATTTAAGCACTTAAAAATAATACTTGATTTTAAAATTGACCTTAGTGTTTAGAGGAAAACATCGAGCATATTACAGAAAACAATCTCAGAAAATTTCATATCAATACTCGAATAACTTTTTGAGAAATCATTGTTACGGTCGACAGTTTTCCTCAAAAATATCATTCCTCGGAAAACACATTTAAAGTTTTCATGCAACGTAAAATAATGCTTACAATTCGGTAATAAAACAGCTGTAACTCCATTTGTAATTCACGTAGAGTAAAAAGTGAGACAGTTTTAGAAAGCTGATTAAATAAGCTACAAAATTAAATCATAAAACGTTTTTTTTTGATAAGTTCATCAAAAACGACGATTTTAAACCAGTCGGATACTTTAAATTCTTAAACAAAATTCCCCGGATTCGTAACGAACTGTTATAATAACCAGCCTACGACCCAACTATCCTCAGCTCTAGGAAATGCCCAAGAATTGTGACGGATGCAGTCGTTGATAATTTCCCGTCATTTAAAAGACGAAGGATTAGTCCAGTTCTTACCAATACGGGTGCTTCATTTTTCAAAATTTGCACTTTTGACCTCAGTTAGCTCCGATGTGCTTGCTACACGTGTTTTTCTGTGAACTTCACTACCCACCCCCTCCTCCAAGATTTTTTTGTCATTCCATTTCCTTCTTCTGCGTTGGAGCGAGCAACATAATTCACATTATCTATCTCCCCCTTCACAAAAAAAATCCAATTTGGTTTTTCTTCCTTATTGCTTCATCAAAAATATTTTTCTCTTCAATTTTACCACATTTATTAGAGCGCATTACAGCTCATCTCTAATTCTTTACTAAATAAAAATTTGTTCGGTTCTGTAAAAATACAAATAAAATTTCCCTATTCCAAATTATTATGTGGAGGTGCAAGTGACATTTCCTCACAGGTGGCACTCCGTGACATAAAGTAAGCGGGGCATTCACCGCTGTTCCATTCTGGAATTTTTGGAACGCGGGAAGGAAAAACCTTTCGTCAGTGTGAGAAACCGAGGGAAATTGGTGCAAATGGATTGGCTGTTTGGAATTCCGAACAATTTGAAGTCAGATTGGAATGGTCAGTTGGCCTTTAGAGGGCCTCGCTGGGAGAGTAGCGGGAAAACGAAGGTTTTGCCTAGATTGGGACCTCGCGACGAGGCTAGAAAATCGGAAATCCGCCGTGTGGGGGAGGAGGAGTAGTGGGGATCGAAGAGCGAAGGTAGCGCACTTTGGAGCCTTCGTGAATGACGTGCCTAATTTTCCGACTTGAATGGGTGGAAAAAAAACAGACTTGGGACAAATGGCATAGCCTAGCCTTCTCGTGAATGCCCAAGCTTTACGTTGCCTTCGCCGTCAAGCAAACATGGCCTTGCAGTTAGCACAGAACTTCAGCTTTCTCTGGGGGCCAGGCACGTGCAAACCACCAGGTGTGAAGTGGAGCCGGAACGCACCGGAACTCTGCTCCGATGCTGATGCTTTTTACAAAAATATCGTAAAATCTCCTCAAGACAGACCAATCTTTGTCAACCAGGTTAGAGAGCTTAATTTGCGACTACATCACTGCCAACCACAATTTGCATTGCAAAAAGGTGACCATTTTTAGAAAAATTACAGAAATCTGGCAAATCAGATCCAAATACGAAATTCATAATAAAAATGATCCCTTGAAATGTGACTGATAACCGAAATACATTAATAATAAAAAAACATCACTTATCAGTACATTTTAAGATAACATCGTTTTACTGTGCAATAATTTTTAAGTTTTTTTTTTTTTTTTTTATAAATTTCAATCCACAAAGGCGATCATTTTTAGGAAATAAGAGAGAGCGGACAAATCTGGAATTCGCAATAAATATTAATAACTTTCCCTTTAAATGAAAGCTGACAATCGAAGTGCATTAAAAATAATAAGAAATCCATTAAGACTGGTACCAATAGAAAGCAACAACCAACCATAAATTAGATAGTAAGAAAAACGGCAAATTATTTGATGAAAATTTCCACACAATGGCATTTTCACTCTGAAAAATAGCTTGATTTTTGGTACAACCTGCTAGAATAAAAGCGACACGAAAAAGAAAAAAAAGACAAATGAGAAAAATCGGGGAACGAAACGAGCCGTGAAAGCTCCCTTTATCAAAAATATATCGAAGAAAAGGATCTGGACAGCCTTACGGCTACAAGAGGGTTCGATGAAGTACAGAATTGGTCACTGAACTGGAAATTACTTCTATGTGATTTGATGTCGCACATTTTTCATCAACGTTTAACGAGCAATATGTTTCATCTGGAGCAAATGTCATGTCGCATTAGTTCTTCCATTTAACTAAATCGATTGAGACGCTCTGCCAGAAGGGAAATGAAATCAGCGCCAAAAATTACGAAAGCGTCAGAAGTTCATATATTGAGAAATATTGGGAAAGAATAAAGACTATTATTATAAAAATCGTATTAAAGATATTGAGAAAAACACTGTTATTGAGAAAAAATAAAACTTGGGATTGGTTGAGTCCTAGAATTCGCATATTTTGTTACCGTGGGGAATCGTAGCTTTATCGACCAATGAAGATATTACTAAACATTCACTCATAATTGATAGTATGGGAGAGTTACCGAATTTGGACCAATGTATAGATTGAACCGATATCATAACTTCAATTCTATTAAATATTCAATGGTCAATAATTAATAGCATGGGAGAGTTGCCGAATTTGGACCAATGTATAGATTGAACCGATATCATAACTTCGATTCTATTAAATATTAAATAGTCAATAATTAATAGTATGGGAGAGTTGCCGAATTTGGACCAATGCATAGATTGAACCGATATCATAACTTCAATTCTATTAAATATTCAATAGTCAATAATTAATGGTATGGGAGAGTTGTCGAATTTGGACCAATGTATAGATTGAACCGGTATCATAACTTCGATTCTATTAAATATTCAATAGGCAAATTATGTTGTAACAATGCAAACGGGACGTATGAAATGATTTTTGAGAGAAACTGCTCCGTGATTACAGTTAGAGAACAAGTATTCGGATTTGGGTATCATCCATTAATTATTTTAACAAAAGACATACAGCTCTTACGCTGTTTTAAAGTAAGTAGAAAAATATGTTATTATATCATCAGATGGGTAATTTGTTTGGCTACAATTTGCTATAATGCTTTTATTAAAATAGCTTGAGGATAAGGTTAAAGTAATTTTTTGTTGTTGTTGTCGTCCAAAGGTGCCTGGATTGAACCACAAACAATTGCCTACATTGGGTTGTTTAAATCAATTAGTCAATGGGACTACTAATTTTAACTAGAGAATTAGCTTATGAAGTAGTTATAAACAATAGTAGTTCTCATAAATTGGAAGAGGAGAAATCCAAAGAAAAAAAAGCAACAAAAGGACACTAAAGACATTAAATGCTGGTTGAAAAAGAACATTAGTTAAGAAGCAAACTAGTTTTGTATTATGTGCGAGAAAATAAAGGAAGAAGAAGAAGAATTGATATTGTGCTTAAACTTTCATACATGGGATCATGCAATGTGTGCTGGCGTGAATATCAGAATAAAAAAAAAATGTTTTTACTATGATTTTGGTTGAATTGTCCAATCTGGGCAATTCAACCAAATCTTCATTAATTGGACCGATGACACAATTTTTTGAGCTATTTTTTTCCTACTTGAAAGCGTATTTCATAAAAGTTATTTGCATTGTTTTAAAGATAAATAAACTACAAAAAATTCTATTTGTTTTTTTATTAAAATTACTTTCCGTCACTGCACATTAGAAACTGTTCATGTGGTCCAAATTCGGCAACCTTTGCCTATTTACTAATACAAATTCACTTGTATAGCAACGAATTCGGAAACCCTCCGAGCTTTTGCGCATGCGCCGGGCGGAGTTATTTTCATCAAAATAGGGGGAAGGTGAAGAATGGAAGGGTGATGTTTGCATTTTACTGAGCGTGATCTAACAAAGAACTCCGGAAATGTGCTCCTATGACTCATCGCCTGATACCCCTTTCCGGTGTAAAATCGTCCAAAAGTGGTAGTCTCGGAATCCGTTGCTATACTGTCATTACGTAACTTGCACAACAGCAGTAACAATAAAAATAAGTCGCCGCTAAGCACATCAACTGGTGCTTGGGGGCATTCCTATTCAAGGGCTTTCAATGAATCGAATATAGTGGGGCTGGAGTTGTCAACACCATGTCAGAATGTCCCAGTGAAAAGATTCCATCAACGGTTGGGGGATATGATAAGCATGGATGGGGGGAAAATCAAGGCTACCTCTTCGCCCTAGCTATCTGTTTACCTGAATTTCCTCAAAATAGGTTCTCACACTAAACTTCAGTGTGACCCCTCTCTCGTGGTTCATTTCCAGCGTAGTTGAAACGGTCTTTGTTGACCGTTGTTTGATTTCGAGGAAAGAGTGTGGCCAAATGCCTTGTTCATAAATAATTCAGAAACTCCCGTTTCTGGGTTAAATGCATTGAATTTACACACAACTTTTTAAAGATATTTACAGTCAATTCAAGCTAGAAAATGGTTAAACACAGCCTGGACGGCCGCAAACAGCATATTTGTGTCATGACGACAAAAACAAAACAAGAGTTCGCGTCACAGCGTTCTCACTTCGCTTCTCCACCCCTCATTCTCCGGCGACCTTGACTTCACCCGTGGTGACACACTTCGCTCTTTTGGTGGATTGCCTTACTATACACTCACTTCAAGATTCTAATTATGGAATTAATTTCGGTAACGGAATTTTAATTTTTTATGTGCTATCAATTATTTATACGTAATAGTAGTTGTAATCAAAGTATGTTTACACTTTTTGAGTACATTTCAATATCATTTGTTTCGTAAGAAGTTGTGAGAAATATTTCTGTTTTAAAAAATGTATTATTTTTTAACATTTTCATTTAACTTGACTGGTTTTAATGGTTGTCGAGATGGAATTTTGCAATCGATTTTATACTCACTTTCTGATGTGGAAGAGTTTCGTACATTTCTGCATTCGGGATGCAAAACACTCTTTTAATGTTTTTAGAACTTAATTATCAGTTAATCACTTAATTTATTAAATTATTTCAATACTACCGGCTCTACCTTGTAGTGAATTTGGGAAATATTAACTGCAAGATTCTATAATATTCATAATAATGAACTATATATGAAAGACTAAAAAGTAGGGAGTGATAAAAATGAAAAATAATAATAAAAGCGTGTTTTTGAAAACTATTTTTATTAAATTTATTGATTAGTTTCATCACGTTTAGAAGTATACAAAAGTTTAGAAGCATAGAATATCCCTACTTCTAATTTTCAGAAATATATACAAAGTAAGAATCAAATATCAAATGGTGCAATTTTTCTTCGGTTAAAAAAAGATAAAAATACATCTATGAAAGAAAAATAAAATCAAAATATGTTAAAGAGTGTAAAGTGAATTATTCAAAAATATAAGATAAGGTCGAAAAATGTTTAACAAACGAAAATACACAAAAAGACATCGCATAAATAGATTTTGTTTTGAAAAAATACCAATAAACAAAAATACTAAAAAACAAACATTCTGACATGAGTTGTAAACAACAAGAAAATGAAAACAGAAATGATATTCGTTTGACTTCTAATGGAAACAATATTACATTTTGCGAGACAATGCAGGATAAAAGTATGAAAAACAAAAATCCTTTGTTGCTTATATACTAGTCATACAAGCATGCAGAAACAAAAAAAGTCTTTCTTTTTGCGTGAAATGAATAAAATCTTTACATTATTTACAGCAAAATAATACAATAACTGACAAAAACAAATTATTCTATTGAAAAAGCCATTTTCATATCTCTTAAGTTTTAATTAAAAACAGGAAAACCGATATTTGACATCACTTACCGAGCTACTTCTCTAAATCAATCGAATATTCTGCGTTTCGTTCGATACATCGATAGAAATTCGAATATGCATCGTATCATATATCATTAAGAACTTTTCTGAAAAAATGGCGCGAAATAAAGGAATAAAAGCGTTGTAATTGCTTAGATTTGAATATTCAGAAAAATAGTCCTTTTAAATATCTTAATTAAGGAAATTAAAAGCTAGTTTCTCGAGCTTGAGACAGAAATAAACGATGAAAATAAATTTTCGCAAATGCTTTTTAAAAAAAACAGACGTTAATTAATTAGAATTCAGAAATTGTGATTAACTTGCTTATCTAGAAATGAATCACAAGAAGTACTAAAGGAAAGTACTGAAACTACAGCTTAGAACCATAAGTGCAAAAATCTTAAAAATTTGATTGATATTTGGCCTTTATCTATAGCACATGAAAAACGTGTTAGCTTGCGTGAAATATTTTAATCGAAAAATTATTAGCAAAATATTAAAATGCTTACGCTAATTAAGGATTTTTATCATTTAAAATTAATTACTATCAAGTAATTAACATATTAATTAATTTCTTAAATCAACTAATATAAGGTTTTAAAAGACCGTCGGTGATGATCATTTCGTAGCAAATGAACTCATATTTTTTTCCGAAAATCTGTTGGAGTCAAATTAATTAATACCATCATATACATTTAACTGTAGATTCATATTTATTTTTTGGCTTTTAAGGACATTTTAGTTTATTTATTCGAATCATTAGAATTGCTCACCTTCGTTTACTCTCGCTTCACTATAAAATCAAATTATGAATGGTTCAGTTTACGAACACATTTTCTAAACACTAAGCTTCCCAGATTATTACACTTTGCGCCCTCCCCGATTCTTTATTGTGGCGCATATCGCTTAGCAACGGATTCGGAAACCCTCTGCGCTTTTGCGCATGCGCCGGGCGGAGTTATTTTCATCAAAATAGGGGGGGAAAGTGAAGAATGGAAGGGTGCTGTTTACATTTTACTGAGCGTGATCTAACAAAGAACTCCGGAAATGCGCTCATATGACTCATTGCCTGACACCCCTTTCCGGTGTAAAATCGTCCAAAAGTGGTAGTCTAGGAATCCATTGCTGAACAGTAGATGCTGAATGAATGAAATGGGATATCAAAGTATATATTTTATAAATTTCTTATTATTATAACTTCTAAAATACTCATAAAAGTGTTCACTTTCAAAACAGCAAAGTTTAATTTGCGGTTTTCATGCTCGAAACGTCGGATTTGAATTGCAAGCCGGACTCGCCAAAATCTTGAGACGGTCAAAACCTCGAAATGGCCGAAATTCCGAGAAATCAATTCTAAATCCATGGTATTAATTAAGATGGTCACAGTATTTAATAAAGCCCAATTTACGCATGCTTATTTATAAACCATTTTTAACTACATATTACCGAGTGTTTGGATTTAGATATTTATTTATCAGGGCTATGGACAGATACAAACCGTTAATTTATCACTGATAAGAGAAATCGGCACAAGAAAAAAAGTGCAATGTTTACTGGAAGGATATTACCTCGTTAAAGCAGATCCCCACCGTCCCTCTAAGGGCCCTACACCCTTTCGGATAGGCCGGGTCGGTGTGGGTTCCTTTCCCGTTAAAACAGTAGCAAGCAACAGCATAAGAATTTCCGGGGATCACTTTATACATTTTAAATCACAATAATCGATACTCCGTAAAACGTTAATTACCGAATAAAGTAGGGAAAATGTTTAATGAAACGATATTATCCAATTGAAGCATTTTTCCAGGGATCACTATAGACAAATTTTAAACGATACCCAATACTAAATCGGAATGGATAACTTTTTAGTTAGAAAATCTACAGTAGAACAGAAGCAGAGTTGAGTAGTGCCAAGGAACAGAAGAAATAAAACGTATCCTTTTTTAACCTTCCGTCGGGCACATCTCATCTGTGAGATGAAGCGCCCATATTTTTTGTGCCTAAGTGCGGGTTTTACCGAAAAAAAGTGTGTACCTCTAGTAGCTTCCTGGTTCCCTAACACTTACACTAGGGAGTCGTGGTTTGTTATCAAGTGCTCTTTTGATGCACGTGAAGGGCACGTTAATCTGGTAGATGAGTTGCGCCCGATTACGTTTATATTTTTGATTTCCCACATTTTCCTCAATATTTCTTTTTATATACCTGCAAAAGTTCGTATACCTGTGTTTCAGCCCCTAATTTAATGATATTGATCGTTGTTTCCAATATATGTATTGTTTCAAAAATGTCGAATTATTTCAGGCTTTCAACGACAACAGTCGTCTTTGCAAAGGAACCCTACGGGAAAACAAACTCCTTCCTGAATTCCTGACGATTTTGTTAGATAAAACTGCGAGGAAATACTAAAACGTTATTTAAAAACGCAAATATTAGCTTTGTATGACCGAATAGTTCAGTTTGCTAAGCTTTTTCTGAAGCCTAATCAAAAATTGAACTTTTAATCTCACATGAGCAATCAGACGAGTTGCGCCCGATCGTGTTAGCATTTGTTTTGCACCCGACTGAAGGCTAAAACATTAACATATCACTTTTTCAACACATTCCACTGACGCCCTCAGTTCTTTTTCGTAAATGTACGGAAAGGTTATCTTCGACACTGCGCCGGAATTTACCCTTTATGTGACAGATTTGTTGGTTTGCATTGATTTTGTATAATAAACACCTGGGATGAAAAAACACCTGGGATCAAGTCATGGATGAAGACATTATAAATTAAATCCTATAGTAAAAATAGTTTCGTTAGAAAGCTGCCGACAGGGATATATTAAGTTGATGAAATAAAGTTAAAATACTTTTTAAATATGCGACCTTAAATAGGATAATGTAATTCAAAGTAAGATGTTAACATTAGCCCGCGGACAGACTCACTTCGAATCAGCGCAAATCGCGGGATACACAGTTGAAGAGATAAGGATGTGAAAAAAAAATCTCCTTAAATCATTTTCTACAATATAAATCATTAAAACAGACGTAAAATATTTTAATCGTAGTGAGCTCTTGCCTAATGTGAATATTATCACAAAAAAAAAAAATAAAAAATAAAACCACGCTTTTTCACACGCATAAAAACACAAATCTTTTTACAACATCAGAATCAGTTGAGAAGGAAATAAAACCAACCTTACTTTTTTTAAATATCCAAGGAAAAAAGTAACATCAGTTGATAATTTAAAAAAAATCATATTTTACTACTACACCAAATTCAGTCACGAAAAAGAAAAATCTTACTTTTGTGAATACCTAAGAGAAAAAGAAACAAAAATTAATAAATTTAAAAAACAAAATTTTCTTATTACATTAAGTTCATAAATGGAAAAAAAAAATTATATTTGTGATTATCCCAGGGTAAAGAAAAGCAACGAAAGTTGATAATTAAAAAAAAATCAAATTTCTCTCTATTACAACAAATTCAGTGACGAAAAAAAAAATCTTACTTTTTGAATACCCAAGAGAAAAAGAAACGACAGTTAATAATATTTTTAAATTTTTTTCTCACTACATTAAATTCAGATGTGAAAAAAAAACTTACAATTTTGAAAAGCGAAGGGAAAAAAAAGCAACGACAGTTCAAAATTTAAAACATCAAATTTTCCTACTACACCAAATTGAGTTATGAAAAAAAAATCAAAATCCTATTTTCACGAATACCCACGGGAAAAGAAAAAGAATAGATGTTTTATAATTAAAAAAAAAAAGAAAATCCAAAACACTTGCATAAATTATGAAATTCCTCCATCCGCATTTAAATTCAGCGTCTGACTATTTATATCTAAAGAAGTGCAAGAGGAGCAAAAGACGGGAATTAATATTCATCTAATGAATAATTGCGGAACATTTCATTTGGTTGAGCGGCGAGGCGTTTGAAGTTAATCTGAAATCAAGACTTTAATTAAGAAATTACTTATTCAGAGGGCACGGATTGAGGCTGCGGAAAAATCATATTCAGTTGTACGCAATAAGTGGTCTCTTTAATAAATGTCCTCCCCATATGACGAGAAGTCGTTTCGCCTAATTTGAAGCAGTCGTTATTTAAATTTATGACGCAATCAGAGGTTATTGGGCCGGGATGGTTAGGGATATTTCCCATTCGGTGCTTAGGGGAGGACGAGAGGAAGCTGCAGTTTAATCTGGAGAAGTTTGTTGGGACAAAGAGCAAATATTGGAGGGTGTAATGGTGTTCAATGTTATTAGCTTAGTGAGATATGTGTTAGTAATTAAGAGTTATCTGAGTTGCAAGGATCATCAAGCCTTTCTTGCCAGTTGTTATTTAGGGAATTTTAATAAAAGAGGGTCGGATAGTGTAGGGCTGATGACGCCAGTGACATATGTCCGAGTGGAATTCGTGCTTATGTGGCACACATCAAGTAAGTG
This sequence comes from Araneus ventricosus, assembly GCA_013235015.1. NCBI lineage: Eukaryota > Metazoa > Arthropoda > Arachnida > Araneae > Araneidae > Araneus > Araneus ventricosus. The sequence continues at coordinate 4,238 of BGPR01013815.1, read as the reverse complement.
GTTCCAACTTAGTTTTTAAATCCATTGTTCACCTTTGTAGGAGAATCAGCGAGAGTGTTCTCTCCTCGACTTTTTCGTCAACTTTCACAATGCAGTTTTGAAGACATGTTCTTTTCACAGATGAATCCAGGTTTAGATCCCAAAGTTCCAAAGATCCAAAGTGTTGCTTGATTTGGAGAGATCTTGTAATCAGCAATTATTCATCAGTCATTTGTCATACATTCATGTGGAGGAGACAGTATCTGTGCGTGGATTGGCATCTATCTCTCTGACAGAACGTTTAGATCTCCATGTGTATCCAAGTGGAATCGTGATTACTCATGTCTATGGAAATGGCACCCTCGATGCTTACATGTGCTATGCCTGTGTGTTAGGTCGATGCAATGATTGCATTGCTGTCTTGTATGATGATAATTTCATAATAGAAGATAGCAATACTAGATCGCACTAGAATTGTAATCGAAATATTAGCTTCAACAGTAATAAAAAAAGTTTTCATCTGGACCTGAATATCACGGAGCTGGTTTTTCAGGCTCTTAGGAATATGCATTGCTGTTTTAAATCTTCCTCTCCCTACTTGGCACATCCAGAGAAATTTTGAAAGATTAATGGCTATTGCTTTTAATTGATCTCACGGAAGACGCTTTCTCAACATCACACATTTCTTCTACAGAAGAATTAATATTGCCCAAATCAACAAGACAGAATAAAATAAAATAAAAGCTTATTTCTATACGCCAGGGGTGGAGAACCTGCGGCCTCGTTGAGTTTCTTATGCGGCCTTACCAGTTATTCACAAGTTGCATTGAAATAATGTAAGATAATAATAATAATTACAAAACAATAACCCTTTAGATTCTGCTCGTGCGGTTTTTTGCCAACTGGCGAAATTTAATGGGGCCTTTCAGTGCAAAAAGGCTCCCCACCCCTGGTACAGTGCACTCCCGATTATCCGGGTTAATCACCGGGAGGGATCGCGCGGACACTAGAAAAACACGGATAATCCGAAAACTCCTGTTTATTAAAGAAAAAAATCAACGTCAGTACAAAAATATAAAAATTACTTGCATTTGCACGCTGTATAACATCAAACTAGGAATTTTCCTTTTAACATTTACTGCTTTAAAAAATCTGTAATGCGTCTTTGCTTCTGCTGTTCGTTCATTTCTTGTCGTATATCGACTCATATTTTACGAACCGCAGTATGTCACCGTAATCAAATCCTCTTTGTCCCATATAATCTAACTAAGTTCCCACAGATTGTAGAGCAGCAGAAGGAGAAATTGTATTTCCCTCATTTAGTACATCTTCTGCATCAGTACTAGCTGATTCTCCATTTTCGAGATTTTGAAGGATTGCTAATTCTTGTTTAACATTTAAAACGTTTCGTTTTCGTTTCACACCACTCATTTTTGCCAGTAAAAAAATTTCACGCTACTGACTGACGATAAACAGGACGCAAAAACTAAAGGAACACGTGCGAAAGTGAGAGAAGACGAAGAAGTTAAAGAATGACGTGTCAGGAAGAAGCGCGTTCGTACGAGAATGGGCTAGCGGGAAGTGGATGATTCATTTCTCGGAAAGTTAGGGGTTTAACCGGTAGAGATTGCACGTGGAGGAAGAAAAAAATCTATTCTTTAGCCTCCGCCGTCACGGCTCACTAGTTTCACGGAATGAATCTCTCGATCGAACATCAACATCGATTTTACATGCATGATAAGCGTGAAAATGCTTCTCCTTATTTTTTTTGTGAGTCCGGAATGAGCACGGATAATCCGCAAACCGGATAATAGAGAGTATACTGTATATGCATTACAATTGGAATTTGTGAATTAAATAAATATGAATCTAAGGTCTGGAATCACTGTTCTCGTGATGACGTGGCATTGCTTAAGAAGTCAGAAGTCTGTACGGTTCTAATTAAGCTCGTTCTAGGTTATTCTCTTGCGCCTTATGTTCTTCTATGATTTAGTAGCAAAGTGAAGAACGCATAGAATGCGGGTAGATATTAGTCTTTCATCGGAAATTCTCCCAAGAAGGAATACCTTAATCGGTAAGCTGAAACAGAACAGGGTTCTCCGAGAAAATCGCATTTATTTGATGACAGAATCAGATAGGACACGAGAAATGCATCAGATCCGCTGGAATACGGAAAGGATATTCATCGATCGGTGAATTATTAGCAAAGCTTATATTCTGTCGGATTACGCTGAATGTTGTTTTCTAAGTTATCTCAAGGTCCGAAAACAACAAGGCTTTCCTCAGACGGCAGTCAGACGCACTTTTTACCCACAATGACATCATTTGTGACGGATATTTTGCGCGTACGAATACTATCGACATTAATTCCCGATTTTGATTTTAAATTAAAACTTTGTGCTATAAAATTATGATTTCGAAATGGAATGGTAAAATCAATTTGGTTATGAATTTAATTACATTTATTTACCCCATCGCTGGCGTGTTTAAGTCGTTCATGGTTTACAGAATTTTTGATGCATACAATTTTTTGACATGAACACGTAATTAATTATAAGTAATACGGACATTGTGAAGAAAGGATGTTTTCAGATAGGTGCTACGCATGCAAATTAATTTTTTAGGGATAGGCTGAGAAGGCATTAGAAAAATGCAGTACCGTGTGCATGCAACGCTTATCCTCTCGAAAGTAGCTCGTCTCTATACATTCCCGTATCATTTGGCCATCCCTATCGCACTTGATATTGTTACAAAAATCGTTCTGTAGGTGTATGGTGCAAACAGTCCAACACGCAGGGTAATGGAGAATGAAGGTTTATTCACAAATATGCAGGAAAACACGAAGCACAGGTAACAGGAAACAATAGATCTTGCACAGGTTAGCAACGTGAACAGACAACAATTCACAGGTCATAACAGTTCAAGCACTTTGAGATTTGGCAACGCAAACAGTCAGCAAATCACTAATAACGACAATAACAGCACTCTCAATAGCGCTCAGCTCACCGGCTTTCTAGCTCGCACTGCAGACGAAACTCCGAAGTCGTTCCTGCCGATCAACACTCTCTACTCAATACCGCTAGGAGTCTAACTAGCTCGCACAGCGGATAGAACTCCAAAGACGTTCACACTCCAAGGTCCAGTCGATCAACACGTTCAAAGTCAATCAACATTCACTCCTCCGTGATCGAAGAGCACTCCTTATATATTCCCCCCCCCGGCAGGAAGTGATGTCACAAGGAATCATCTAGTACATTCAAGCGTATCTCCTCTCCTAATAGAGATATCGAGAAAATTCCAGCACCTTTGAAATCCCATATTTCGTCGTCAAATCTGTCGCCAACTCGCCAAGGTCAGGGTTCCAGGACTGGATGCTGCCAGTCATCCCGTACTTACCCCTGTAGAACTCTTTTCCCAACCATAAGACTAACATTGCTGGGAAGCGACTTTCCACGTTCGTAACAATACCTTGATCGACGGGAAAGTAGCTTTAGTTCAAATTGTTTTGTTTGTAGAGATAAGGACAGGAAATAAAGTGAAAAAGGCTTCCATATTATGAAAGAACGTTACACACTGCCGTGGGTATTATGATAACTAAACAAATTAATACTTTATTACTCATGAGATTTAAACCTCAAGAGCAATCATTCATGTATTCTCAACTAGCATATACTCTATGCAAATCAAGTTATTTTAACGCTTATAAAATTCGCTAAAGGAAGGCAGAATAAATGGATATAAAGAGGACAATGAAGATAGCAAACTGATTATAGCGGTGAATTGTTTTCATTCGTGAATTCATCCATGTGTAATTGTATCTCCAATTGTTTACATATCCAAAGAGGCAAGCAATGTTTTTTTCCGGACGGGTTTTTTTAATAATTTTTTTTAGTTTTCTTACTGTGCCAGAATGTACCCCAAGAGGTACGTGTACCTCTGCCGGGGAATAGAAGTTATTTGCACGAAAATGCATTATGTGTCTGTAAAATCTATCTGATGGAAATAGATAAGAGTGAAATGGCGAAATCAATTTCACGTTCTGGAATGACAGTAATAGAGCGGAAAAAGCAAACCATTTTGAAGATTAAAAGAGAAAAACAACAGCAATCCGACGCAGTGTGGGCAAAGCGGGTGCAGGAAACAGAAGCAAAAAATAAAACCAATCAATTTCCCGCGGGGAATATGCCAATCCATAAACACCTTATTCTCCACGCTGATAGGGTAAATAGTCTTCATCATTGATATGAATTCGAAGGAAG
>BGPR01013814.1:0-40749 GCA_013235015.1 Araneus ventricosus | reverse complement strand
ATCTAAAAATATATATAGCCATCATTTATATGTATATTTTATATTTTCTTTAGTTCAATGTATTTTATATATATTTTAATTGAAGTCAAATATAAATGATAAATGGCAATTTCATTTCATTATTAACATACACAATTATTGATGAATTGATTTTCAATGTATTAGTAAAATGCTTTAAATTTTGCTACATACTATTTAATTTTGATTGTGCTTCCATAATTGATCTTTATCAAACTTGTTATGAAGGAATTGCCCTCTTAAAGAATTTGAACTGTATAAAAGAATATTAAAACTGTATTTTTCGATAAGTATGTTGTGATGGTTCTATACATAATTTTTAATTTTAATTGTGTTTCCATAATTGAATCAGACTTGTTATGAAAGACTTACCCTCTTAAAGAATTTGAACTGTATCAAACATTTTGCAGTGTATACATCATTGTTCAATGTATTGATTATAAATTGTTATATGGTAACATTTTACTTGTAGTTTGTAAAATTATTCTATAAGTATGTCATAATGGTTCTATAGAAGTAGTCATTGGTTTATTTTAGTCGTAAATTTGGCACACACATCACAGTTGCTTTTTATCCGCTATGACTCAATGAAACTAGCCGAGTGTGAGGCAGAGAACTGAGAGTTCGCTGAGTCTTCAGGTTGTTCGCACATTTTTGATGACCTTTTTTCACAACCTTTTGTTGTTTTAAATATTCAGTTGGATAATCCTTATATTTGACAATCTTTCTACGTCATAATTGTCATGACAATAATGATTTTTGTAGTATCGAAAGAGATATTTTATCTCCTCTTGGACAGCTTTCTAATGTCTACAAAGGGCTGCTTGCTTTGTCTTGATGCAGTTCTACTGATTAATGGAATTGTAGCACTCTCTTTGCTTTTAATTTTCCATTATATGAAAAACCTACCACAATCAAAAATCACTTAGAAAAACTTCTTTAGATTCTTTGAACAATGTATTAATGTATTTTTTCTCCTCTTGATGATAACAAATTGATCTCTTTTTTTTCTTGCATTCATTTAAGTAGACCTGCATTTCATCTATTGCTAAAATGTTTTTTTTTCTCATTTTTCTCCTGATAATTTCTTTTCAAAAAGAATTCTACAGCCTATTCTGGGTTCAGTGATACAACATGGAGAAAGAAGATGAGCATATTATTTTTATAATTTAAATCAGTGTTAATAATTTTGTTTACAGTTGACACTGAGCATTGTAATGATTTTTCAATATACCTTTGACTTGGAGAATTTTGTTTTAACATTAAATATCTCCCTCTAGCAGTATTTGATGACCTGCGTTTTTTGCGTTGATACATATTTGGAACAATATTTCCACTTGAAGCCAGACTTAGACAATTTTTTCCTTTCGTATTAAGAATAATACCTATTGTGTCATTATATATAAAACAACCATACACCGTCTTTGAATAACTGAGCAAAAAGAATTCTCTTCAGAAAGATTGAAAACATAGCCTTCCATTCATCAATTTAAAACTTAATTTGTTAAAAAAATAATAATAAAACTTGTATAAGGATCCAGGGCCGGCCTTAAGCCGATTGGACCGATTGCTCCAAATAGGGCCCCGCACCATAAGGGCCCCGCGCTAGCGTGCTACAAAGAATGTAATCGAATTTTTTAAAATTAAAATCAATTAATTATTGTTTTTAACAAATTATTGAAAAAACATGTTTTTGTTGCATTACAGAAACATGATTTGTTTTAATAGATCCAAGAAAGTTTTGCAAATCTAAATTACTAGCGGATGTTCACTATAAAATAAAATAAGATTTTTCAAATGTTCAGATGCGAAATAAGAGTATATACTTCCATTTGAATGTCGTGGATATAATAATAATTAATGGGAATTCAGTTTGAGTTGAATTTACAAGCATTTTTTATTTTTTTTGAACATCGAGAAGACTTTTGTCTCTTATAGTAATTTTGATTGTCTGAAATAAAACGATTTAACTCTTTTCTACGCAATCATTAAAATAATGATGAAAATGTTGATTTAAATCTTATTATTATTTATTTTTTATTAAACATGCATTTGATACCATTGCATATTTCTTTCTACTGTACCAGTAAGTCTTTTAAGATGAGTATTATATAGAAATTACGAGTAGTTTGCTTACTGAAGAGAAGCTAATTTTAGTAGGATAAATTAACCTTAAACTGAAATAAATAATGTTTTTAATTATGTTTATTAAACCTTTGCAATTGGAAGCTTAATTAGCTGATCTTAAATTTGTAGTCTTGAACTATATGCCTTATACGGCAATTATAAATATAGCTAGAGATATTTTGAAGGAATTAGCCGTGAAAAAAAAAGGAAAGGTAGTTTCTGAAACCTTCCCCTTCGTAATTTTCTCTAATAACCTTTTTGTAGTTTTACGTCCTGTTGTTTTATAATTTAAAAAAATGCCCGATTCTATAAATAAAGAATATTGAGATTGGTTAATAGAAAAAGTTTTGTAAATTATTAACCGCTTTGTCTGAAATCAATTGTAATTTTGTATTTTTTATAATCAAACTACTGAAACCATTATTCTTGAATGATTCGTTATCTCAGTTTCGTATAATGTTTTGTTTTTTCAGTTTATCCTAATATTTGTCGCCTCAAAACCAGTGGCGGTTTTCCGCACAGGCGTTAGAGGCGTCAGCCTCGTACTTTGAGAATCTAGGGGGCCTCAAAATCTATGCAACATACATCGCAGTGCTAAGCCGGTGTCGAATTATATTAATTCGGTAACGATTATGTCGGTAACGATATTGCAGCCTTAATTCAATTCACAGAAAAGATTATCCCTCTGCTCTTTAAAAAAAAAATGAAGGAGCGAAAACAGTGGAACGAAGCCAGGGGCAGAGAAACCTGGCCCTGGAACGAAGCATTGGGAGGAAATAAGCCTTGGGGATTTATTGCCGTCGAAATTCGACCACCCTCATTTACCGATGTTTCTCCAAAACGTTGAAACCCTCGAGCAATCCTCCGACTATTGGAACAGGACACCTCTTCTGTGTAAAGTCCAGCCGCAAGGACTCGTTTAGATTTTTTTACTGGTATCGGAAGCGACCGGAAAGACTGAAGGAATTGCATCCCTTTGTGTGAAAAGGATGCACTTCTTTTGAGAGATGGCCATAAGACATGCTTTTTTTTGTAGTTTAATTTTACTGTCATAAAGATGACAAAAAAGGAATTCGTCTGTCTTTAAAAGAAACGGTTTTCTTGTCTGGAACTGTTACTAGAGAGGATGGGGGAAAGAAATTTTGCCCTTTCAAGAAACCAATTGGCATCATTGAAAAGGCGACACTCATGTTTTTCTTTAAGCGTTTTGGGGGCGTTTGTATAGTCATGTTTACAACGTTTCAGTTGAGGGGCCCCAGTCCTATTGGTCTTTCTTTCGTGGACAATAATTGGAGAGAAAAATTGTGCTTCTCTGTTTTAAGTTAGAATAAAGTAGGACGTGCGTAACGCATCTTGTGATAAAAAAAGGAAAAATTCTTGTTTCTTTCTCAAAGAGACCTTATAGTGTCTTGAGATAGAAGTGATCAAAAGATCCATGTTCGACTACCAGATATTAAAGCAATATCAATGCAAAAGCTGGCTAATACCTACATTTCTATTTATAACATAAAAATTGAAAGAATAAAAATATAATTTGTATGCAATTCCAGATACTTTTGTAGATGTTAACCACTCGTATGCCTCGTTGGTTGAAAAGTAACTACAATAATGAAAATATTAAAATAATTCTGTCTTAAAACATTAAAAGATTTATCTGATTCGCAACGATCAAAATGCAAAAATGTATTAAATTTCAATGTGAATGCTGCTATTTATTTAAACACTAAATAATTTTTATTCAGTGTTTTATCACTAAAACTCGTTTCGGGATTGTCACGATATGTCATCAGCATTACACGATGTTGCAATTATGAAGTGATGATTTTAATTCATAATTAGGGAAAATAGCCTTTTTTTGTTCTTCTTAATTTTTTTTCTTACCAAAGGTAAAAATGAATACTGTAACTTGAAAGCGTTTTTCAGCGCATTTCGTAATTCGCTAAGAAATTTTAATTCGGACGTTCAAGTCAAAAGATTAATTATATATATATTATGAAAGAGAAAAGATTTTTGAAGAGAAAAGTAAGAATTTTCAATTTTTTTTAGTAAGAAAGAAACTTTAAGCAATTAAATATTTTATAATCCATTGCATCGCGAATCTTCTATACTGCTTATGCCAATCCGAATCTCTTCAACATAAAATTATTGAAATTGATTTAGTTACGGAACTTCTACACAAGATTTGTATGCCTTTGTTGTGTGCTATGACTATCGATTCAGAATATGTTTTACTGCATTTCATTGGGCATTTCTTTAATTTATTTCAAATCATTTCATGCATAGTTTTATTTCTTAATGCATTTAAATCTTGAGGAAGTAAATAATTTCGTAAATTATGTTTTTAAATAAAGTTGATTCTTAAATTATAAAAAAGTTAAAGCACTTGTATACACATTCATAAAATTTGTCTTAAGCTAAGTTATGTTTGCTCGCTATTATAACCGGTGTTTTATGATCCATTATTATAATAAATACGTTAATTTATATTAATTTTTATTATAAATATAATAAATCATCAAGAAACAAAATAAAAATTATTAAGAAATAAAGATTGAACAAAGTAACGGATTAAAGAATCCACCAGATGAAATTTCTCAAGGAGTCACTCAACCTGAGTGGATTCAAAATGAAAGACAACAGGAATGCTTTTCTGCTTTACGCAAAGAAGCACTACCTATAACAATATTCTAGATTGCTTTCAATTTTTTTTAATGGCAAATTAGAACAAAAGTCATTTGAAACTTGCGTAACAAACTTAACTACAAAATATGCTGATGATATCGAAGCACATTATTTCAAGGACGAAGTGAAAAATTTTATTAAATACACAAAAAATGAAAAAGTAACAAATCCAGTGGATATGTACAAATTGATTAAAGATGGTCTACAATCAACATTTCCCAACTCGGAAACAATTTTAAAATTTTTTCTCACTCTACCAATTTATAATGCAAGCGGATAGAGATCGTTTCAGTTCTGAAACGCGTCAAGAACTATTTGCGAAATAGTATGAGACAACCGCATTTAAATGAACTGTTGCTTTTATTGATTAAAAATGATGTAGTACAGGAATTCGATTATGAAAAATTGTAGACAAATTTTCCAAATAAAAAGCAAGAAAAGTGACTCTTTAGTAATTTTAGGTCTTTCCACACCTTTTTCTGTATTCATAAAATTTTACTCCGAATTTCAAAAGTAGCATTTCATTGCTGCTACTAATATATCTTATATAATATTTATTTTTGTATCTCCTTCTAAAGCTTAATTTCATTTTTTGTTACCCTTTAGCACTGTAATTTGTTTTATAACCATTGAAGAATGTTTATTTAATTTTATTTTTTATATCAGAAAACGTGTGAATAAACTGAATTAGTAAACAAATTTTTCATGGTACACTTTTGATTAGTCATATTATATATAAAACATATTGCTTTGCTTTAGAATTCCTATTCTCATTTTTTTAAAGAACAGAACAGTTTAAAAGAAAGGAACAGTAAAAAAAAAAATTATGATTTACTTTCTAGAGCTTAAACTATATAATATTTTTTTGAATAATTATCTTAATTTACCTTAAGATACTGTTTTTAAAATTTTTCGGGAGAGGAATTCTATAGTTTTCCTCTTTTTTGCCTGTATTGTTATTAGAATATACCATTCGATCCTGTGGGACAAAAGAGTAGACACTGCTTATTCCAGCTCAAAAACTTAAATGACTATAAAACGGTTCTCAGTTTATGGTAAAAATCATTATATTTCATAAAGATAAATTGATGATTTATGGCTAATTTACCATTTTATAAATGAATAAGTTAAATGAATTTAAATTTAAGTGAAGAAAAACAAAAACTATATTTATTAAAAACAATTTTGAAACTTGGTTCCTGTTAAATATAAGATTTGAATATTTGGATACTGCGCTATCTTACCCACTAGATAGAATCAAAGACCGAAAGATAACACTGTCACTTAATTATTTTAAATTTCAAACCAAAAAATCTCTATTTTGAATAAAAAAAGATTTCTTTATCTATTTAAAATCATATATATATCTATATATAAAAGAAGCAAAAATAATATAAAAATATCACATATAAATTATTAAAAACATTAAATTATATATATATATATATATATATATATATATATATATATATATATATATATATATATATATATATATATATATAATTCAAATTGGATAACGAAGACCAAAAATTAAAAGCACAAAAAAAGTTATTTTATATTACATTTTTATCATCAATAAAGTTTTCTTGGGAGGGGGGCCTCAAAATAATTTTGCGCCTAGGGTCTCATATCGTCAAAATCCGCCACTGCTCAAAACTCCTTATAAACAAGGCCTGGTTATCAAATAGGCAACTGCATATGGACCCTGTAACTTTTGGGACCCCGAGATTTTTTTCAGGCATTTTTAGGGTAATTTAATTTTGTGCTTTCATTTGTTTTACAATTGCATTGTACTCGAACATATATTCTAATTAAAATCAAGTGTCGTTTAAATTTCATAACACTATTCTTAGGATTTTTTTGTGTTTTGAAATCTATTTGCCGAGCACTGTGGTCCAATTTGTTTCTACAATACTGATTCACATCACAAGTCAATAACGCTCTAACTTCCCTGCTATCATAAATGGAAGATAAAAAGGAGTGCCCTTGACTCTATGGCAGGGGAGGGGGGTCGAGAAGTCTTCGTATTTCGTTTTCTGTAAGTAAGAATGAGACAATATACTACCGGGGCCCCTGGAAAGGGAGCAATTCATAAACAAAATAGCTAGTATTACCCTTATATTGCAAACTGATGCTGCTGACATTTTATTGCCCCCGTAGGCATCTCCGAAGAATCTCCCTTTGCAAGAAATATGTGGTTCTTGCTAGAGAGGGCACAATGACATATTTTTTCTTCTTTTTTCAAAAGCTCGTTTTATTACTCTGTGTTCTTCGAACCCTTAAAGCCCTGACAAGGGTGATCATGTAATTTGCCGGCTAAAACCGCGAAGGAAAAGGGGTGTTATGTGTTTCGGGGGGGGGGGGATGAGCTATCACTCTTTTTAGACTGCACCTGCTGTCTGGTCAGGGCCAGAGAAGTCCTGCTGTCTGGTGCTTCTTTAGTGGAATTGAGGCACCTTTCTGTTCTCAGTCACTTCGTACTTTTAAAAAGGTGAGCTCAAATTATTGTTTCTTTATTTTTACATTGCTTTTGTAGCATTAAATACTAGCTGTATTCGGCGACTGAATGATTCGCCATTTTATTAGCTGTACATTAATTATGACAACATATTTTAAAAACGTCAAATAATTTAATTTTTGGTAAGCTGAAAGCATTAATTTATTCAAAAGAATGAATTAGTAATACAAGGAAAAGAAAAACAGTGAAGACGAAACGTATCAATACTTGAAACTAAATTTTGTGGCAGTTTGTTTTTCGTCTTATCAAATTAATGTTTAGATCTTTACATTCAATTGTTAAAAATGAATTAGGTTGGCTCTTTATAATCGTAAAATTGAATGAAGATTAATTTTCGTTTTGATCAAGCAAGAGATGGTTTGTTCAGATTGAAATTACAATTGTTACGCATTATTTATCTAATTATAAAGTGATTGTCGAGCCTAATTATAAGAAATAAACAAATGTCATATATTTCCAGAGAGGATTATCCTGCTTTAAGTGAAAAAATAGATTTAAGTTCATAGCTAAAATTTAAATTTATCAAAATAACAAAGTAAATCTATACAATAAAGTAAATCTATCAAAATAATAAAGTAAATTTAGTTGAAGCAACAAAAATTATATTTTAAAAAAACTGGCAAAGCAAAGAAAATAGACTGTTATAACAAACGAAGGTCTTATATTACTATAATAAAAAAAATAAATTTTATATCTCGTTTTTTAACGTAAGAGAAACATCAAATTTAAAGATTTGATGTTTCACTGAAATTGATTCGACTTTCATTACAGCATTGCAAGCTATTGTTGGAAATTAAGCATAACTTTTTAAAAAGAATTTTCAAATTTACGGAGAAAAATTGTCCGACAAATAAACTGGCACATTAGATTTAAAAGATATATTTTTGAAATACAAGACGGTGCATAAAAGTTTTTTTGTGTCATAATATTTTTTGTATTTATCGATGAAACATACCATATTCTTGATTAATTTTTAATTAATCAAAATTTTAGAAAAGCTCTCTGAGGCGCACGTTCCCATCCTTCATAATATATTTGTACGAAATTTGGTCGTGGTTATTTGGTTTTACTAAAAAAGGATCTTCAACGGTCTGTCTTGTGGAACGCAAAAAGACAGTCACATACTCATACATGCACTTTTATTGTGTGACTAAACTAAACAAGGCGAACTCTGTTTTAATTGACCTTTCAACATTGCGTTTATCTGTAAATTCGTTTGTTGTCCAGTCATGACCAAACGAGTTGTTCGACTTCCTTCGAAGTTGGCATGAAGGTCCTTGAAATCATAAAAAATGACGTATATAGAATTTTTTTTATTTTATTTCTACCACTTTTTTTGGATGAGTACAAATTTAGTACATTAAAATTTCGTTGTTTTCCTTCCATTGATTCATATCTTAATGTAATTATTTTAATAAAATCTCTGATGAGCTTATTTAAAATAATAACTAAATTTTTTGGCTACTGCAAAAAATTTGCGGCCCTTCTTTTTAATTATTTTATTTGATAGTCTGAAAAAACCAGCCTAATTTTTCTTTAACAAATAAAAGCATAAACTTATTTTAATTAGTTATGTTGAAAAAAAGTAACTGAGATTTTTAAAGTCTTAAACACTATATTGACCTAAATGTTAAATTAAATATAATCTTAATTTTTTAAACTGTATTAATAAGGTGCAATTATTTCTAAATCGTTCACAAACTAAAATATTGTGTAGGATTTCAGTTTGACCCACGAGGCTTGAAAGATTATCTACCCCTGGCCTAGACCATAATTTCTGTGATTGCATATATAAATGGTCTCTATAATAATGCCTTATAAAAATTCATCAAACAAGGAAACGCATTTCCTTATTTAAATATGAAATTTTTTATTTATAATACTTAAGAATAAAATGCTTAAAGATCAAATTAAATATTAAAATTAAGTTTAAAAAAATGCAGTTTATTTTATTTTTAATTGCTGTAATTTTTATTTTCCAAGCATAAATAAAATTTATATCTTCTTTTCATTCTGAAGTTGCTAGTGTTGTGAAAAAGGTCATTGGTAGTCAAGTTAATACAATTTCTTTGCTGTATTTGACTCCCTAATTAATTATATACTAATAACTAATAATTAATTACATAATTAATTAATAGTTAACAATTAATTACATAAATAATTATTAGTTATTAATATATAATAAATAACATAATTAAATTTAAAATAATTTAAATTTAATTAATTAATTAAACTTTAATTAATGTAAATTAAAAATTTTTAATTACATTTATTTTAAATGCTAATGATCTCCCGACTTTGATGCAAGTTAGCTGGGAATCGGGGCTATCAAAAATTGTTTGCCATTGGGCCCCGCACTTGTTAAGGCCGGGCCTGTAAGGATCTAGCTCCATAATTTCTACTTGAGAAATTTGTGATATTCTTTGGAAATCTAAAGCCTTTTTATAATATTAAAAAAATAAGAATTTTCATTTTAAGATTTTTTTTTTTAACATTAACTGAAAATTGGGTTATTTGGGTGTTAGAATTGTAGTGACCTTAATATTGCATTTATTGAATATGAACTTATGTATGTTAACAATACGAAGTTGAATTATAAAAAAAAAAAATGTATATTTGAAGAAAATTTTGTGAAAATGTAAAAATTTTAAAAAGTATTTCCTGAATTAAATATGAAAATTTTGTTAAAAATAGGGAAGTTAAATACCAGTTGCTTTATTTGGGTATGAAATCCAAACAAAGTTTAATTTTTTCAAACAAGTATAATTTTCAGTGATATGAGAATTGTGAATGAAATTTAAAAGAAAATTTAGCTGTTTATTTGGACCCTAAAATTGTGGTGATGTAAATATTATTACATATACTAAATGTGAACTTATGTTAAAGGATTTGAAGTTGAATTATTCAAAAATGAAAAGATATAGGAAATTTTTGTGAAAATGCAAAAATTTTAAAAAGTTTTTCCTGAATTTAATAGGAAAATTTTGTTAAAATTAGGGAAGAGTTAAATACCTGAAAAAAAAAAGATTTATAAGGAAAGCACATTGAAGTATTTATAGGTGACTGACATTGTGTGCACATGGAGAGTTTTATTGCAATTGCACATTCCAAAATAAATAGAAACAAGATATGGGGTTCAATTTCATCAGCTTTTGTATGTTTCCATTGTGATTTTTGAGTAGGCAAGTTTTTAAAGAGATTTAATTTGATATGATTACATTTTTTTTCTAACAAGTCAATTCACCCTTAAATAGATTCTAGGAGTTCATTAAGAATAAGCAGCATAAACATTAGAGACACATTGTAGTATTAACCAGGAAAATGTTGAATATTTTGTATATTTAAAATGGAAGCATTTTAATAATTTAATCTCAAACTCATGAACTATTTTAAAAAAAACAATTATTCCCCTCTCCTTCCAGTGTTATACGCTTGCTTTCATTCCTTAAAATTCAAAAGCATTTTTTTTCCCTCTAATGGTCTTAAGAGAAAGAAGATTGCATAAAATCAATTGAATTGGTATTTCTCAATTTATTCATGTTATTACTAGTTATTCCGACTCTCGATTTTTAGTTGCGTCATTTCATTGTATTCTATTGAATATGAATTTTATTGGTGATAAAAACTGAAGCATATGCTGAGTAAATTCAGTAAAAATGAAAATTAAAGAAATTGAGTTCAATAGGGTGTTGCTGAAAGTAGGAAGGAAAATAAAATAATGGAAGAAATAGAATAATGGCACTTCCATAGATACTCAGGGGAAAAAAGAACAGTAAATTAAGAGGGTCACATACTCCTTAAAGAGTGGAAAAGTGTGGATTTTGCGAGAAAGGGTTGATCATGTCCCGGACTCATTAACTCGAAATGAAACACAAATACCTTCTTCAGCACTCATTTAAATTTTTCGAATATTGTGTACATGACTGTTTGAAACCTTCTAATGAAAAACTTTGAAATTTTAAATATTTGGTGTCCATACTGCCTTCTTTAAAATGTCATAAAATCATAACTTCGGTTTAAATCATAAAATTTATGTGCACTTAAAAAAATAAAACAACGGCATTGAAAAATGTATTTCCGGTTTAGGAACAAAAATTACAGAAATTATGCATATTTTCTTCAAAGTTAGTCATTTCACTTTTGTAGCATTTTAAAATTTTGCAAAAAAAGGGAATAAGTAGGTATTGTAAAATCCTGTGATGTGCAAATCATTCTAAAATTTAAAACAGTCGTTAAAAAAGATTTTTTTAATATGTACTTTCTACTAAAAATTATCATTTATGTAAACAATAGATCATAATACTCTCGTAAAAAATTTTAAATTTGCTTTGCAATTGATAAGAGCCCTGGATTTTCTTAACTATTTGTCTCAAAAATCGCATCTTTCGACACTAAAGGGGACCTTAAAAAAAAGAATTTCTGTTAAAACACGGAAAAATCAGAAACAGAATTTCCTTGAAAACACGGAAAAACCAAAAACGGAATTTCTGTAAAAAAACGGATAATTTGAAAACGGTAAAAGCAAAAACGGAATTTCTGTGAAAAAACGGAGAATTCGAAAACGGTAAAAGTAAAAACGGAAAAACCAAAAACGGAATTTTCTGTAGAAAAACGGAGAAATGCTTTACGGAACGGAATATTGCCGGCAACACTGCTGCCGGTACTTTTTCCGTGATTTGACGGATATTTTTTTTACAGTGAACTTTTACTTATCGCATATCCTAGTTTTGTGTTACACGCATTGTAGTTGCTTTCAAATGTATTACATTTGCTTTCCAATGAATTGTATTTGCCTTCCAATATCGTCCTTGGGCGCAGAACTATGTCTTGGCATTGTAACCTAGCCACATTTATTACCGCCCTTGGGCGTAGTCTGTGCGCATGGTGTTCACACCTTTATGTCTGTAAAAACATTTTATGTAATTAATTTACTGCTCCTGTTTTTGAGCAGTGTTTGTATTCATTTTTGGAATTTTAATAAATCTGCCCGTTGGGCCGGGGCCCGCTGTACCTCAGCGTCCTTTGGGGTACCCTCTTCCCCGGCTACCCTTCTTTGCTTTAAACCATTTTTGGTAGGCGGGGTCGTCGCGGGCATTTAGCCCCAGTTACTCGATTTACAGTTAAAATCACCAATCAACAAGTTAAAACTATTAAGAAAGTTAAAACCACCCCATTCATTTAATAAATCTTCAATATCATCATGGGGTGGAAAATAGCAATAAAAATGTTTAAAAGAAAGTTATTAAAATGAAGTTCAACAAACACCGTATTGGTGGTGTTGAACTTAAAAAAGACATTAAAATTCCTGTTTAAAATATAAAAAATGGCCTTCCTGCTTTGAGACATAAAAACTTTGCAACCGAAATTTGCCCTTGGGGGTTCACCCTTAACCAGATAGGGGTCCTGAATGGCTATAAAATCAAGATTGAGAACCCATGCGACCTGAAAGACCCCCATGTGAGCCTCCTCGCAATGGTTGACGTTAATTTGCAAACCACGAATAGAATTAAAATAATCGGCAAAACTACACGACAGTCCCCCAATCCCAACCACTTGACCGATTTTGACAATTTTTATTTCATACGGAGAAATATATCGAAAATAAAGCTTTGGCAGAGTCTCTCAGCCGCTACAGCCGCCAATTTATTTCACCAAGTTGCAAGCACAGCTACAGGGTATTAATATTAGGGGCAAACAGCTGGTGGCCGAAATCGGCTAGTTTTTTTATAAAGTGCTTAAGAGGGATGCCCTTTATATTTAATTTTTTTCTTAGTTTTTAAACATAAAATTTGCTTATATGAAAAAGGAAACACAGGACAAACTTAAAGGCCTAGGTCAAGCGTATCATAACAAATAAGCTTTACATACGACTTTACAGAGAGGGCCGACATGTGTGCTTGCAAGAAGGAATTGTCTGCCTAAATTCGTACTTAAAGCAAAAATAAATTCCTTTTTATCAAAAATAAGCAGATAAAAATAAAATCGTGAAAACGTGAAGAGCTGATAAAAATTATCGTAATATATCGGAATTTTAATCGCATTTATAATACATTTTATTACTTAATGAATGTTTAGGAATTTTATTTCTAATGTTATTCCCGTGGCTGAATTTCTTTATAGAAATTTAGCGTCTCACGTTCTTACGATTTTGTTTTCACGTTCATATTTTTGATAAGAAAAAATTATTTTCTACTTTTCTGCACGCTAAAAAAATCCTTTTGTTAATAACATGTTTATTTTTTAATCATTTTCTTCATTATTATTACATCACACGTCATAAATACATTTCATAATTCATTATAATAAATATTATAGAATCTTGCAGTCAATTCTTTTTTTCGAATTCACTACCAGATAGGGCCACTTAGATGGGATCAATATTTATTAAAATTAAGCAATTAACTGTTAATTGAGTTTTAAAAATGTTAAATATTATATTGTCATCGGGAAGACACAACTGTAAAATAATTCAGAACCCAAGTTCATTAGGAAATGAGTGAAAAATCGATTGCAAAATTTTGTCTTTGCAAACAGGAAACAAATCAAGTTAAATAAAAGATCGTAAAATGAGCGAGAAGCGGACCTGGTAATTACGATATTCTAATTACCTTTCGTGGGCTCCCCCACTGGAGGCACAATGAGTACCCTGGTGAGAAGCCTCCGGCTAAGTAAGTGGGTTCTCGTCCCTGGTGATGGGTATATTAATGGTGTGGGATTGAGTTACATCCTCTCCGATGACGGGATGTACCTCTTCCGAGAAGAGTTGGGCCTTGGCCGGTGATAGTTGTTAAGACTCCATCCTCAATTTCCGATTGCTATCGTGGCGACCGTTCTTCAAGTGGCTCCGCGCTCTTCGTCAGGCAGGGGTAGCTCCTTTGTTGTTCCTACAGAGTCTTTGTAGCTCCTACAGTCCAGCATCTTTGCAGCTCCTACAGTCCAACATCTTTGCAGCCCCTACAGTCCAACATCTTTGCATTCCCTACAGTCCAACATCTTTGCAGCTCCTACAGTCCAACATCTTTGCAGCTCCTACAGTCCAACATCTTTGTAGTTCCTACAGAGATGTTGAATCAGTGGTATGTGTGTGTGGTAGGCTAAGGTAAATGCTCCAGTAGTGGGCCACTTAAGGGTATTTCCTCAATTATCATCTAAACTTTTGAGAAGTTTCGCTAATCTATATTTTTTTATGGTTGTTCAAACTTTTATCTAAAATAATAATCACCTGAAATATCAAAATAATTGTAATATAATTTTTTAAAAATTAAAAACTTAGATCACTCCTATGCACCAGAAGTGGGCATAGCAAACTTTTGATGTACCAGTAGTGGGCATACCAAAAGTGGGCCACCCAGATTTGTCAATTGTGCCAAAGAAAAAAGAATAAGACCATTATATATAGTAATAATAACAATACATTAACATTAAACAGTATAAAATTGCAATAAAAATGGCTTGATATAGGTGAAATCTTTTATTTATAGATTCTAGTCACATTTTTTTCTCTAATAGCCAATTTTTTTATTAACGGTATATGCTAATTATCGATCTTTCATTTTAAGTTCTGTTTGGGGCATTATAGATATTAAATTTTGATATTTTATGTTGAATAAATCTTTTTTTTCTCTTATCTTCCCTCTGCAGCCAGAAAAGAGTCCTTTTCAATGGTGAGAAATATTTTTTGATGGTCCAGCAATGCGATAGTTATTATTGTCTGCCTCATTACAGAGCTCAATTAATTCTTGAATATCAGTCTTTTCCTCAGCAGTACTATACAATATTTATTATTTAAGTAATTGGTCAGAATGTTCTATTAGTGTACCAGTAGTGGGCCATTAGTGCATCAGAAGTGGGCCATGTGGCCTACTATTGGTTCTGATAAAAATAAAGCAAATCTAATTAAATAAAAAGACTTTACAAGATATAACCTTCTTATTAAACATCACAAAACAGTCTATTTGAGAGAAAGCATGTGCTCCAGTACTGGTCCCCCTAGGCCCACTACTGGAGCATTTAGTAAAATATTGATCCAAAAGTGGGCCACCCTTAACTATCCATAAATTATCAATATTATTTAATTTAAAGATAGTTTATAATACATTCATTGTATAATCAAATAATATCAATAGCAATTCATTTTAAAAACAAATAGAATGTATGCTAAAAAATAGTTGAATGAAAAGTTACCTCTTAAGGAAATCACTAAGAATAAGCTAAAAATGCTTCTCTCAGAGACCAACTTCAGCAACAAACTTTCTAGCTCCTAACTAAACAGGAAATAAAGGCTGTGCCTTTGGTATTTAGTTGGTAAGGGTTTCAGCCTACCAGAGGCAGATCTCTTATTTCATTGGAATGTTGGGATTTCTTGTTTTTCAACTTAAAAATTCAAGTGGCCCACTACTGGTACGTGGCCCACTACTGGAGCGCTTACCTTAGTATATTTGAATTCGCCATGACTTGGAGTTGAGAGGCATCCTCGCATATGACAGCATCTTCTGTAACAATATGCACACATATTTTTTTTATTAAACCTGTTTGGTTAACCATGCACATGATTTTCAATTCTATATGAAGGGTCCAGGTGAAAAATGATGAGGGTTCAATTTTTTTAAATTTTAGAGAAAACGAAAAACAAAGTTTCCAGCCTCTTGGACACGTAGCTAGCAATGTTAACACCATTATTAATATTTTAATTGAGGCAAATCATGGTAAGTCAGAAAATATATTTAAGAAATAGCTGTAGCATATTTATATAATAATAGTAATATTTAGAACAGATAAAAATATTATAATATTTTAAAATGTCAGGCATAAAAGTAGAAAATTTATCAATGAAAATTGTTCGGCTTAATCCTCTGGCTTTATAATTTCATCGACGAATGTGTTCTCTTTGTTCACATCAACTTCAGCACTCCACACATCGCTGTAAAATAACCTTGCTTCTGTTTAACCAAACGTTTTTTTTAAATGTTGGAGATCCTTACACTTCGCCGATGAAATTAGTAAGGGTCTATCTTATAGAGTAGTCGTCTGTTGCCTGTTTCCTTTTCGGGGCTTGCCTCACCACCTTAGAACCTGTGTAGCCTCTAAAATTGTGTCAAGATGAGTACTTTATCAGTTCTTGAACGGGCGGAACTTCGTTTTGCCCAGTTGTCCAATGATTGAAGCGTATAATTCTGATGGAATCTTATCGTCCTTATCGTTTTCATGTAGATATTATAAAACTACATCCAAAGAGCTAATAAATAGCACTGAAACCTCAAAATCAGAAAAAATGGACTCGTATCGTTTTCCCTCGGATCTTTCCTGGTTGTTTCCTGGCAAACTCGATGTTGTTTAGTTTGCCTGACATCTACTTATAGTTTTTCGGAACACTTTTGAATCGCCATGTATATAATTTCATTCAATAAATTATTTTCGAAATATCAAATATTTATTTGAGAAAGTTTTTTAAAAATGACGGGAGGATGTCTTTTCAAACAGCCGCTGATGTTAAAGGCGTACGACTACTTTACTCGCGTGACTCTTTTGTTTCTCGAAGTTTTTCGTAAGTTTATAAGTTTAAGTAAGTTTTTTTGTAATTCTGTTGTTACCCTTTATCTATAAATAAAATAAGACATTAGTTATGTTTTTCACATATGTAGTTACCGAGATATAGAGGTTACGATACGAGATAGAGAGGAAATTTTGTGGCGTTTTGGCGTGTGAATCAATTTCATTCCTGAGACCCCAATGAGAGGAACGTAGTCCTACTTTACTAGCAAAGAGCATTTACCATTTTGTTTAAAAATACATTTATTTTAAAATTCCTTCATCAAAATTACCAAAAAAATGTAACGAAACATCCAAATCCATGCCAAGTTTGCATTAATATAGAGAAGAACAAAAGCCACATAGAAAAGAATTCTGACGGAACATTTGTTCTGATTGAAAAATCGTAAAGTTACACAATTTTTAAAACTTTAAGAGCATTTTGGAAGCAATTACAGCTCCATATGCTAAAAGTAATAGGAGCAATAGTTATACTATTAGAAACTAGCCTCTATGTAATGAAGATTCACTATTAAAATTCACTATGTATAGGTGATACCTATGCAAAATTGAATCCGCTGTAATCCGTTGCATAACAGACTGCTTTAATAGCAATCCTTATTTTTCTGTCTCAAAATATCTATCTGGAAAATGGTTGACTCTTGTATAGACACGCCCAATTATTTTATACAGTTATTACAGAAAAATAATTTAACTTTAGTGAAAAAGATTAATTAAATGCTAATTAATGAATATCTCAAAATATTCTGATAACTATATTTTGAATTCTGACGTCAATATTTACCGATACAAAGAAAATTTTACAAATTGTTGTCAAATGCACGGAAAAATTTAACGCCTATTATTGGATTTGAATTTCACTTAACGTCTGTTCTTCCTCAACATTTTACAGAAACTTTAAAGTGTTTTCCAATATTTATCCCATGTTTGGACTGAGAATAACGAAGTAATCTGCTGATTTTCAGATAAATGCTCTAAAGCTGATAGCAAGAGCGTCAAAATAATTTGTTAACCCATCATTATTCCTTTAATCTCAAGATGAAGGTTTATTTCTTCACTGAAGAAAACAGTCTGTGCTTCTAAAAGTGAGCTTAAAATGTATTTTTTTATTGATCAGTATTTGACAACAAACAGAGGCATTTGAGAATGTTTTATTTTAAAGGAATTTACATTTTAATGAAACCGTATTACCTGTTAAAGTATGTATTGGGGAGATCAAGTTAAGATAAAATATGTTAGGAAAGGGAAATTTGCGAGCAATTTTTAACTAGAAAAGCTGCGACGCAGAAATTCTTATCGCGTAATTGCTCGATAAGTTAAAAAGAATTTCGCGCTTCTTTTTTGTATGTATTTAAGTTTCACTGTTGTTGTTAGATTTTTGTATTATATGCATCAGTAATGATTACAGATTTAGCTATATATTGAGATTATAACTTCTGAGAATTTCTAGAACAACAAAAATACAATATATTTTAGGATCCAAATTTAAAATTAAAAATGAAAATAAACATCAAAACTTAGTTAATCACGAAATGTATTTAACATAAATTTATTTTTATTTCAGTTGCATAAAATGTTTTATAATTGTCAATGATTTTTAATAATAATCAATTTGTTGGGAGTGATTTATTACAAGTGAGGAAAGAAGCTATCGTAAAGAAACAGTTCAGAAATAAATTAAGAAAAATACGCGTTTGTAACTAAAAACGAAATTCTACATTTTAAACTTAGTTATTTATTTAAAAATATTTATAAGACAAAGAAAATGCGCTAACATTAAACAGTCACATATACAGTCATTAAAAATTAGTTAATTAACTTAAAACACACAACAGCTAACAAACTACTAAACTCCTTATAATGAAAACCTTAAATGTTTACCTATTTTTATTAAACTTAAACAGATGTATAATTAACTGTTCTGAAAGTTTTAGAGCAAACTATAATACGCAGCCAAACAGATAAATTTACACTTATGTATATCACTTGAAAAAAACTTTTAAAAAATGACCTTCGAATGACAGTGAACAGCATCGGAATTAAACCTTAGGTAAACATTTTCTTAATTCTTGGCAGCACAGCATAAGCTATCGTAAAAAATTATTAATAATATTAATCAATTTCCTGAAAAGAAATGAAGTCTTAAAAATGCTCCTACGCATAATTATAATTAGTCCGAATAATCAATAATCATTACATTCATTCTTTTATTTTTAATTAATATCTTGATTGTTTTGACATCAAAGTTTTTTTATCATCATACAAAGCTTTACTTCGCCAAGTTTATGATTAATTACCTAAGGATCATAAGCTTTGGCAATAAACACACTAATTCTAAATGTTACAGCGGAAAATAATGAAGAAGGAAAAACCTAAATCTATTATGTCGAATTAATACTAATTACTAATAACATACAATTTCACCACGTAACCACTGTCTAAGGATTTTGTTATATGGAAATAAAAACAAATATGTGATCGAAAAGATGTATTGCATTCTGAGCTAGTGGTAGATGAATAAAAATAATATTGAATTGATGAAAATAACAGTTTCTGGTGGGGGACCCCCCCCCAATTTTTTCCTTCTATATATACGAATGAACAATTTTGAAATATTAAAAATTTTGTATGACGCTGATTTTTGAAATAATGCTAGATTAACTAATAAAGATCCCTAGTTATAGTTTAAAATTATAATTGATATACTGTTAATAGTGATTTCAAAGTTAAATTAGTCTATCACTAAGAATTTGAAAATATTCTTCCCATTAAAAATTTTAACGATTCGTAAACTAGACGATATATGTTTTTTTCAAATATAAATCGTTAAAAGTAAGTCATTGAAAAAGTATTTGTTCTTTATTCTTTAGAATGGCATTCACTTTAATTAAAAAAAATCGTCTGATTTATGAAAGAGACACCAAAAATAATTCCAAATTCTACATAGAAAAACCTCTTCTAATTAGAATTATGACTTTCAGGAATTAAAAGTTAATCCTGAGCTATGAGAACATTTCCACAAACGCAGAAGACATAAGACGGTTTGAAGGAAGAAACTATTACTCAAATTTAATAAAAGAGACATTGGGAATTTTTTTTCTACAAAAAAGAATGCTTTTCGCTAACTATACGAATGCAAAGAAAACATTTCCCATTTACTTTCGTTTATCGATCAAAGTATGTTTTCCTTTATCTTAGGTAGATTTAGGATTTAATTAAAAAGAGCTTAGGGTTCATTAGGGATTTGATTAAAAAATTAATATGTTTCTCAGTTTCGATAGAAAAAGGGTAATTTCTTTCGAGGGATTCTTCTGATGTTTAATCTATGCTTTGATGAAATGAATAGTGCAATAGGGTACACAAAAGCACAATATGCAAGCGAATTATTGGGTTGAATTACCATTAAGTATGTAGGTTTATCTTTGATAACAAACGCTTCGGCTTGTAAATTGTCTTGCAGTGACGTTTGAAGGAGTCTTACTTCATTGCTGCGGTAATGTTACTACAAATGCAATTTGCAAATTGTGTTCATGCAAACAACATACCACTGCAACGACAGAAACAGCAAGAGCATAAATTAAACATGAAGGGGAAAATTAATGTTTAATTTATGCTCTTGATATTAATTGAATTGTCTTGAATTTATTCTTGTAGCCATATATAATTTTTAAAGCTTTTTATCTTCCTAACTCGTAGCCCTGATGTGTGTTCTTCATGACTCATAGGCCACCGTGGCGTAGTGGCAAAGTACCAACTTCAGGGTCGGAGTGTTTCAGGTTTGAATTCCGTTCCCACTGAAGATCCGCCTGTTTTACGTTAAATCATACGTTGTGGCCAAAGAATCTCGCGCAGGTGTTGTGTGGAAGTTTGGAGAGGGGGTGCCAGCTCAGGTTTCGCCCGCGTCATATGACCGCCGTTCAAAATGACGAGGTTGGCGTTAAAATGTTGTTTCAAAGCGGTACGTTGAAATAGCTAAACTAAACTCTGTCGGTTAGAAAATACTTCAATATTATGAGGTCCATTCCAAAATAGCCCTCGTGTTGCATGAAAATGGGACGTTAATACAGTAGACTCTCTCTAATATGACACATATGGGCCCGGACACCTGTCGGACTATAGAGGGCCAATAGAAAAATATATACGGCATTGTATTGAAAGAGGGAAAGTTGCAAGTTTTAACAGGAAAGAATGACTCATTACCAAGTAACATGTTCCAACAGGTGTGTCGGACTAGTGGGAGAGTCGGAGTAACGAGTTTTGGATTAGAGAGAGTCTGCTGTCGAACTAAACTAAACTAAACTAATTCATGACTCATATTTCAATGTGGGAGGGTGTGTGATGTCTACCCTTTCCCAAGACTGGTCGTCCAGACCACACAAGTCGGAGGATGAAAGGAGTCCCCGAGGGAACGGCACAAGATGAGAGAAAGTGGGTCATAAATCTGCCAACCTTACGCAAGCCTACAAGGGCCCAGTGGAGAGCGGTTCCTTTAGCTTTCAGCGGTAAGACCACGCATTTAAGCCGAAAAAGACCTCCATTTAATATTAACAACAACCAATCAACACCATGAAGGAAGGCACACGACTGCAGTTGGGTGATTTTCTCAGGTTGAGGACGAATCACCATGAGGCAAGGCAACAACCACTCCCCTGTCTTTTGAAGGTGAGATGTTTAAAAGAGAGGGAAAGAAAAGAAAAGAAGAGAGACGAAGGTAAAAGGGGGCGGAGTGCTACCTCTGTCGTGTCGGTTTGTGAATCCGAGTTCCGGGAATTGGAACTCAGAGCGGCGAACGGGCGTGTTTTTTTCCCCGTGTGTAGCCGAAAGCATCTCGGCTGGAAAGGTGTCCCTTTGGTGGACCGTTCTGCATTTTATCGAGCGTTTGTTTAACCTCAGTATTTTATATCGATCCTCGGTATGTCTCATAAATAACCCTGTGTTATCTGTGGATTGCTGAACTCTCATAGTTCACCGAACTCTAATGCTAGAACTGTAATCTTAGAGTATTCTCACCGTTTGTAACTTCGACGTAGCCAAGTTACACATTGCTCGTCTAACATTGATTTTAGACTGCATCTCAATGACTCTAGCGATTGATATCCGGGACTTGATTTATCTTTGACTTTAAATTATGTATTTAACAAAATGTACATATAATGTAATCTAGGAAATTAATCGAGACATTTAATTAAAATTATGATGCTGAAAATTTGTGACTTCTTTAAGTCTTCTGATCCTTGATCAAACCCCGGTCAAACTAGGTCACGACGCTCCAGGGGGTGTCTTTGGAAGCACTTAGGCTCGGGGGCCTTTCATCTTCCGCTTCAACTGGAAATGAATAATTAGTGACAGGAAAAACGCAATGCGCCTAAATTAATTTTAAGTACAGGATTTATTACCTATGATATAGTACTGTTTTAACAGCACTTGTTTTTATCTAATAACGGAAATTGCTGATCTTCCGTGAATTGTCAGCTTTTAAACTTGTCCTTTAGACTTGTTCCAGAACGCTGCTAATAATTTTTCTGGTAATTGTTCTTCGTGTTCTGGCAGTTGTTCTTTGTTTGCGTTCTGTTTCGTGATGCGTTGACTAGATGAGGAAATAATTGTGTGTGTTTGTAACGTAGCGAGTCTTTATTTGTTAAACCCGGTTTAAATACGAAGAAATTAGAAAATACAATTCGGAATAAAAAAGAAATTTCAAAACTTTAAACATGAAATGTTCCGTTTGAGTTAAAAAATATTGCAGAAATTTCAAAATTGTTTTCTTACTGATTCTGCGATAAAAGTTAATTAGTAATTAGACAAAAAAATTCATTATGAAATTGTGTTATCCGAATAAGTATTAATGGAATCAATTCATGCTCACGTTATACACGCCACTCTGGCAACACATGTTCCCAGAAAACATTTATTTATTTATTTAAAGAAAAGCACACTACAGAGAAAATTCCATTTACAGAGTGCTGACAAACACACAAAGAACAAAAGTCACAATGAGTAAATGAAAAATAAAAAAATATGCCTTAGAAAGCAAAAAGTAGACCACAGAGAATACATAAAATCATAAAACCTATACAAACGTATATATAATTAAAAACGAAAACACATAATCACAAAAAGTTAAGACACACTATGACACCAAAAGCCGTATTTTTTAAAAATAACATTAGCAGAATTCTGTTTCTCATCTGCGTCCTGTTTCGTGATACCTTCACTAGATGTGTACATGTTTACTTGTTGACTAGATAAGAAAATAATTATGTGTGTTTGTAACGTAGCGAGACTTTATTTGTTTAACCCGGTTTAAATATGAAGAAATTAGAGAACATAACTCGGGATAAAAAAGAAAGCTCAAAACTGTAAACATTAAACATTCCGTTTGAATTTTTCAAAAATTTCAGAATTGTTTTCTTACTGGTTATTTTTAATGCGATAAAGTTTAATTAGTAATTAGGCGAAAAATTTCATTATGTGAACGTGTTATCTGAATAAGTATTAATGGAATCAATTCATGCTCACGTAATACACGTCATACTGGCAACACATATTTAATTTTGGAATTCACTGGGCATGTTGCAGTAAATAAAAGGAAGTGACGTCACAGTGTATCGAAACACAACCTGGTTAGCAAAATTCGAAAATTGCGGAAATTTGGACATGTATAACGAGAGTGAGAGTTAATTAAATTATTATTTATGAGGATAACAGAACATAATTTAAGAATAAATTTTATCGCCTAATTACCGGTAGATGGCATCCTTAGGAAAAACGCCTCTATAGTATTTTATCTTGAATTTTCTGGACAGCTTACCTTTAAATGCATAGAATGATCATGCAGAAAAAGAAAGATTGAATGAAATACTAATACCGGCGACCGTTTAGTCTTCGATTTGAACAAAAATTTGAGCACAAGGTGTTTTTTTTCACGATTGCATTTATTAAACAAAGCGAGCTTGAAATACGCAACGCTTTCAACACGCATGAAGAGAAAATTTGATTAGCATTTCATTTTTAGCTATTACATTACACTGAATCGTTTAAAAAATGCAATGAAATTTTTGGGTCGCAAATCTACCAGTATTGGGGGATTTTCCCTTTGCGAAATCTTCATGAAGAACATTCACATTTAGAGATTTTTTGAAGAAAAGTTTTCCTGTATTTTAAAAGAGTTCAGCAATAAAATAAAATCTCGCAAAAACCAAAATTGAAATCATACAAAAACAAAAACTGCAATCATACAAAACAAACTAAAATCATACAAAACAATGAATTACTTAGAAAAGAAATAACAATCACTGAAAATTGCCTTTGTTAGAACAATTTCATCCTAACCCGCAGAAAAGGAACATCTTCTCCAAGCATCTCAAATAAAGCCGTTCTTCCAGCGTCAATAATGCGTTTTAAATGCTTCAATTCCTCAATTGTGTGCTCAAGTGCAAATAAACTAAACTTCTGTTAATGGGGTCTCCAATAGCTTCGGGGGGTTGAAGTTCGGAAACGGATGACCCGTGCATCAAATTGTTTACTAACATTCCGGGAGAGAAACATACCAAAATCGGATTTCACATCTCGCTGCTTCTTTGTAACAGTTGTTTCGATCAGTTTAATTAAAACTTAAGGATTCTTATTCGTTCAGGAAGTCACAGAATGAGAATTAAATTAGCTGTGAATGAATGTTTGGAAAATAAGCGGTGTCTGCATTGCGTAGGTCTTTAATTTATCTGTTGATCGACCTATTTCTTAAAACATTTGTTTTCTTTTAGAAGCGCAGAAGTATTCTTATAGAGCTGAAACAAGCTAATTAAGGATTAGTTCTTCATTCTTGAATTTAGCTGTTCTGTGTCCTTGAGGGTATTGGGTGGCGTTATGTCCTGTGTCCTTGTGGGCAGTGGTGGATCAAAGGCAAGGTGCAGTAGCTGCTCCAGGGACCCAGGATGAAAGGGGACCCCGAAAGTTTGATTTATTTTTAATATTTATCTTATTTTTATCATTCATACTTTATAATATTTAAATATTTAGTATTAACTTAACTCTCTTTTCTAGATTTATGACATATTAAAAGTTGTGTAGAAAACAGCAATTATTAATTTAATAGTAAATAATTTTCACAAAGTAACTTTGCTGGGGAAGAGGCAATTACATTTCCTTTTATGGAAGGAATTTTCTTAACATATTTCGATAATACTTATGCATGTGTATTTAAGAATAAAATCACCGAATTTAAAGCGTCTTAGTTCAACAAAGATTAACACGTTCCGTGCCAAGCTGTGTTTGCTCGACTTTCCATTCAGGCCATTTGATGTTTTGACTAATTAGATGATAGATTTTTGAAGATTGATATATTATCACACAATAATTCTTTATACCAATTCCTTATATCGTCAACCCTTAAGTAATTAGCTTGTTTAGCGTAATTATTACATAGTGTACCATTCATGGCACACGTGGCGCTGTGATCAGTTTTAACTTTTCGAATAATGTGTACCATGCGTACCATCGATGGTACACGTGGCCTGAATGGAAAGTTTAGCATGTACACGTGGTACAGAATGTGTTAATTGAAATAATTATAAAAATGATATAATATAATAGTAATTATTCTTAAAAATGTAATTCTACTAACTAAAAGAACTCAAAACTGTACTCTTTTAAAACGTAATGATTAAGTGATCGAAATGTACAAGTACTTATGTGCAATGTTTCAGAGGGACCCCCCAAGAAATTTAGCGCCATCTCCCCCAACAAGCTTAATCGGCCTCTGCTTGTGGTTATGAGTAGGGTTATCATACGTCCGGATTTCTAGCTCACGTCGAGAATAGTGTCCGGATCTTCATAATGTCTGGATTTATGCCAGTTTATGAGGCGAGCGAGAAATTTAGTTATAATTAAGAGGCAATTAGACATATTCGACAAAGCTGACATCATTACGCCAATGAAAGAAAATTCATTATTTACATTGTTTACACGCATTATCGATGAGAAAGTTGATGAGTTTCCTTCTCCAGACCCCAGTTCAGATTAAGTTCCGATTTTTCAGTATGATAATTTTGAATTACCAAACATTAATAACAAGTGTATTTTCTTTGAGTTCTGACGCCTTAAATGTTTTTTCACATCTTCAAACTCTGTGCAAATGTTATGAAAGAGGATCATTGGTCGGCAGCTTTTAGAATTTTAAACTATACTTTGACTCCCCTCCAAGACCCTACACAGCCTCCGCGTCCGGATTTCAACTAAAATAATTATGATAACCCTAGTTATGAGGCATGACATAGATGAGAATCATGAATCTGAGGAAGAAGGTTATGAGTTCTATTTTCTAATTCTGGTTTCCTCTTAACCAGCGTTATTTGCAAACTGGTAGACTGATGTGCTCTTTAGTAGCAAATGAGCTCGGGCTGGTTGATGGATGCTTTTCTGGTTAACTTTTTACCTCCAAGAGAAAAATAATTGTGAACGGTTTCTCCGGAATATCATCCAGTAAGATAACTATTTCCATGTACTAGATGTAAGTCAGATTTCTACCTCAGGTCTCCGAGGTCATTCTGACCATCAGCAGATGCTATTATATACTTCCCTTTTATTATGAATCTTGACTCATGGTCTTGTTTAGGTATCCTCCACTAAATGGAATGAGAAGCACACATATGTTGAATTTTCACATACATTTGAATATACATTTCACATATATCACATACATTTTCCCATATCTTTGAATATACACCCTGATATTTATATTTAGTCTGCGAAATAAGGAACTATATTAATATTTTTAAGGATATAATTTTTTTAAATCGGAATATTTGTAAACTTAAAAATTTGGTACAAAGGCGATGAATTAACAACTATACCAAACTAATAATTGAATTACTAATGAAGAGCAAAATGACTAGCTCAGATATGGCGGCTGAAATTCCAACCAACGGTTACTGTCTTTTCCATGCCATTTATTTATACATGCACAGGTGTTTCAAAACTCTTGGTTCAAACGTTAAGGGGTGATGGAGCACATCTAGACAAGTTGAAATCACCATGCAATGCGTAGTCAAAATTCAACGAGTGAAGAGTTATTAAAGGCAGTTGTGTCCTAAAATGAAACATATGGATGACATGGAAGGAATGAAAGAAAATCAGTAAATTTAAGGAATAGGATATATGGAACAAATTATAGTAGCTCTCAATAATCGCGCCAACATTGGCCCAGTTTTCACTTCACCATCGTTGTGGCAGCTAAGAGTGTTTTTTTTATGAAGTGGAAGATTAAGAAAATCTTAAAATGCATATTTTTTGGCAGAAAACAAACAAAAAAAATTACTCTCTAGAGGAACATACCTATAGGATGTTGATGATTGAGATCTGAGCCGTACCGAGGGGGCTTAGTTTAAGAGCTAGATTGACGATCTGCTGTGCAAATAAAAAAGAATTTGAGAATAAGTCTTCAGTGGCTAACTAAACATTACGGGAGTGAATAGTTGTTTTGTCCAGTGGTCAAGTTCCCTGTTTGTCTGTTTGTGACTCCCTTACAAAGAGAGAGAGAAACGGCCTATGCCTTTTCTTGAAACAAAATAAAAAGTATTGTTTAGCAACGGATTCGAAACCCTCTGCGCTTCTGCGCATGCGCCGGGAGGAGTTATTTTCATCAAAGTAGGGGGAAAGTGAAGAATGGAAGAGGAGATGCTTACATTTTACTTAGCGTGTTCTAACAAAGAACTCCGGAAATGCGCTCATATGACTCATTGCCTGGCATCCCTTTCCGGTGTAAAATCGTCCAAAAGTGCTAGTTTTGGAACCCGTTGCTAAACAGTAGCTTCATGTTACAAACTGATGCGGCAATGAGCACTTCGAGTTTCTTGCTGCCGCAGGAAAAAAGGTCCCTCCAGCAAGGCGAAAAGGGCCCTTCTTTGACTATGGGTGTGGTTCTTGCCTAGAGATGGCAAAGCAACATACAATTCCTTCTTTTTTTGCATCTTATTTTACAGCTGTAAAATAGATGGACAAGGGAACTTGCCTGCCTTAAGAATCTTCTTCGAACCTCTAAGACGCCGATAAGAAGGGAGAGAGGGGAAAAAAGGCACGTAATTTGGCTATTAAAAGCTCAAAGGAAAAGGGGGATCGCGTTTTTACTTAGAGTTTTGTGTTTCAGGGTGGGAAAGACTTATTTTATCTTGTTTACTATATTGAAGGAAGTATAAAGGGGCCTCGTCCTTCTTGGACAAGTGGTCATTTGAAGTTTTTTTAGTGTCAAATAATACGAAGGAAATGTTATATTTCTGTTTTTGTTTCATCAGAGAGTGGACGCATAAAGAAATAGTTGGACAATTTCATTCTTTTCTAAGGAGATAAATTAGTTTTAAAGAGGTGAGCTCAAATTATTTCTGTATTTTTAAATTGCTTTTGTTGTATTAAATACTAGCCACCTTCTACTGCCAGCTGATTCGCCCATTATATTAATTATATATTATTTATGCCAACCAATTTTAAAAACCTCAACTTATTTAATTTTTCGCAAGCTAATTTGAACTAAATTTTAAGGCAATATGTTTTGCGTCTAATAAAATTAATTACTTTGATTTTTACATTCAATTGTTAAAAAAGTCTTAGGCAGAATGGCTTTTTAATATCTTTAAATTCAAAGAAAATAAATTTTTATTTCGATCCTGTATAAGATTAACACAGCTTCCCATCTGGATATTTTGAAAGTTATTTTAAAGTATGGGTTATGAAATGCTTATCCCAACATCAAAATAGCACTGTGGATATTTATGACAATGCCTGTGAGTGTTGCATCTTGTGAACGCAATTTCAGCAAATTAAAAATAATTAAAAACTACTTAAGGTCGAGTATGGGTGAAAGTAGACTGTCAAATTTAGCATTGTCAATAGAATACGAAAAGGCATCAAAACTAGACTTCAATGAAGTAATAAACGAGTTCGTCTCACTAAGAGCAAGGAAATTAAAATATAATTCCTGATTTTTCACTAACAGTCATTACAACCAATTTATAGCTTTTCAAACAAATATTACAGTGAATTCACCATTTTGAATTTTTAATCATGTAGAGCAGCGATTCCCAATCTTTTTTCACTCGCGTACCCCTTTATTAGTCTTTTTATTTTTGAGTACCCCTTATTGTCAATCACCTCTTCGAAAAGAAGTTCTGAACTTGAAGTTTTGATGGTTTTTTTGCGAAAAGAAGATTTTATTAATAAAGCCAAGGACTTAAGTTAGCTTAAGAATCAAACGACTCTTATAAGCTTAATAAAATTTATAATCTTTTTATTTACATTTTATTCCATTTTTCAAAACAGTAATTGTTCAACGTCAAAACAAATGAAAATGGCATTGTAATAATTTCATATTAATATATGATGAAAACTAACAATTACTCAATTACTAGATATTAATCTATTTTCTCCTTTTTCTTATTCTGTAAATAGGCTTTCGAACTCGTAAAATTTTCATTTTTCAAACGAACCTGATGAAACGAAATTCTAGAATATTCTTATATTTTGCGTTTTGCGCCATTACCCAAATAACATTTGAGTATCCCTTACTTGTACCCCGCGTACCCCCAGGTTGGGAACCTCTGATCTAAAAAAAGTCATTTTATATTAATAAAATTTGAATTAAGTTCATATATTCTCAATTCTTAATTTCAGCTTTAATTTCTTTTATTTCTAATTAGTAATTTATGTACTGTACACTATACATAATGCGAAGCAAATAAATTCTCCTCTTTATTATGCATCACACAAAAGCCAATGTTCAATAGCTGCAATAAGCAATAAGGTATAAATTTTGTTTTATTTTCTGTCTTTTAGAAAATATGTGCAATTTATTTGATGATACATTTATTTTGTTGTGTTCAATATTTTTCATGAATATAGTCCATTAAGGTATTTTTTAAGAATACGCAATTTTTATAAAACCTATCTAATAAATCATAAAATATGCTAAATTTGTGTATAAAAATATTTGCAGAAATGTAGTTTTTTCCGGGTAGTGGTTTTATAGAAGGGATGAAAAATTAATGAAAATGTGTCACGGTGGGGCGCAGATTTGCCAGTTCCGCCAAGGGCGCATGATCACCTCGGTACGGCCCTGATTGAGATATGGATTTTCTTATGAATTGAGCTTAAAATTTGCTTCCTTGCCGTTCGAATCTTTCCATAACATCTGTTATACAGGGTGGCTAAAAAATCTGTCCAGTAATTTGCAGGGAAGTCAAGCTTACACAAATGAGAGCATTTTATGTAGGGACATGTAGTTGAAAATGCATCGTATTGCAGTTTGGAGTCACTGTGATAATGAAGTAGCAAAAAGAATGGGACACCAGATATTGAAAAACACCATGTTACGGTGAAAACCTGTAGGGATATAACTCTGGGAACAAACTACTCTCCCAAGATTATGCAATAGGTTCTTTCGTCAGCCGTGTTGTCGGTTGGTATCAGCAAAGCAAAATCTCCAACTATGTCAGCCCAAATCTTTGTGCTTATGAGTTGTTGTGCACTATGTGGCGTGGTTACTTGTGGGTTTTTTAAAGGTCACAGTTGTCAATTATGCATAGTAACCACACCAATAATGTCCCTTGAAGATTAAGTTTCGTCCTGGAAAAAATATATACTGGAAAACTGGTCTGCGCAATGTCCTGTTCCTGATGGTTGCAGCTATCTCTCTAGCGATCATACACTTCGTTTGCTACTCTTTATTCCTAAGTTATTATTGCTTAATTTTGCATTCCCTACCTCCATGAAAATTGCTGAACAAATGCTTTACATCAATCTGTATAATGAATATTGTTTCAAATGTAGTCGGTTTCCCTGTTCAAACTATGGTGCTTTTTACATTTTCGAATACCAGGTATAAGCAGAGAAAATATTGAAATATCATCAATAATAACAGTAAAAAAGCATACACATGAAAATTTGATGCAATTCCAAGTTTAGAACCACCCACTTTATATTATTTTTAAATAATGTATATTTGTTTTTTCCAACGGAGATATAATATAACAACAGTTAGAGAAGAAAGTAAAATAATAAATACAAATAAATAATAAATTCAAGTAATCTTATAATAATAAGTAATTCAAGTAATAATCTCTTTAAAAGCATTTCATCGTCCGTATTATTTCGAATCTCAATCGAATAAATATTTAATGATTATATTATGATCATTTATAAGATTCCATTTAAAGAATTTCTGGAACGAAAGACAGAAAAGAATTCTTATAGTTGAATTCTTGCGTCTTAAGTTTATTAATAGACAGCCCTAAATCTTTTTGCTAATATTGGACATAAGTTTTGAGCCCGTGAGTTTACAAAAGCTCATAATACTATTCTAACGCTCTTAGCGCTTTACAAGACATTGCTATTAATTTCAACCAAAAAAAAATGTTAGTTAATACTTACTATTTATGGTGTTGGAATCTAAGTGGAAACGAAAGACATTTTATTCCTGCAGGAAAAATGGATTAGCTAGATGAATTTCTTTACTAGAGGAGGTAGATCCTATTTAGAGTTAACGTATTACTGCAATTTGAAGTCTCTTTTGTGACAAAATCACAAATTAGGATATGATATCCTCGTTGCCTCCTAATTATTTCATGAGAAAATAAACCGCATTTTCCGCTGCTTTAACGGGATATAAAAGTTGGCTTAAATTATATACGCCTGGAAGGTTCGTGCTTTATTTTGCTAGCGGAGTGAATATGCCTTTGAATATGATCCTTGTGAGAATTCTAGCCTCTGCTGGTTGTTTATTTGCTTGGAATGAATGCCACGCAAACAAATTATCTTGATTAATTTCAGGTTGATATATCAACTTGTTATAAAAGAGAGAGATACTTGTTTTTAATATTTTACTAAGTATATGAATAAAGTAGTCATGTTGTGGAAGTTTTTAATCCATAATTTTCATGTGTAATGAAATTGATTTTGAGGTATATGACTGAGCGAAACGAAATTCTGCTTTATTTCGACCATCTGGTATTTTTCGCATGCAAACTTGTTGGTTTTTCAGTCAAGGCGATTCGATTTACTTCGAAATTGGTATGAATGTTCTTTGCAGTCATTAAAAGCGACGTACTTGTAAGTAGTTTTATTTTTTTTAAATTCCATTTCAAGATGATGGCCGTTTTAATGGTTTCAATGTCTGTCAAGTTTCAAGTTTGGCGCCGTTAAAACATTTGAGCCATTTTGGTAATGGCGAGACATTTAATTATAATTTTGGGAATACTGATACATTCAGAAACTTGTGTAAGTCATTCATTCGTTGATAAATAATCTTAAAAAATAAAAAACCTAATAAATGTCAGAATTTTTTTGACGCGAGGTCTACGTTCACAGAACTATTAGTAGCAATTATATTTATATAATCAAATATAATATTTACTGTGTATCTCTGTCAGAAAGATTGTATATATACACAATCTGACATATCCTCGTGTAGCTTCGAAAGGTGAGGTCAAGCTAATCAAACTAAACTAAACTAAATTTTCACAATCTGACTGTTACCGTAAGGTAGAAGGCATAACCGCATTTACCATAATTTAAACTAGCGCTGATGCCAATTTATTAAATTTAGCAGTTCATGGTAATATAGTATTAATTATTACTTGGTGCAGGCCTTAAGATATCGTAAATGAAATTTTCTACGCCGAAATTATATCTCCACTGCTTATAATCTTTCTCCACTTTCCTCTCTTGCTAGTGAGAAGGAAATATTTTTAATCTCTGTTAGATAAAATGAGCACACATCTGATCGCCAGCAATGTTGTAACTAAATAAAAGTCACACGACTGTAAGTTGACCTTCGAAATGTGTATCATCTGATTCATTCTAGCGTTTGGAAATGTCTATGGAAATTTACTAAATTAAACTATCCTGTACGGAATTATAAGTCAAATTCATCTTTAAACAAAAATAGAATGTAGGAAAACTGAATAAAATGTTAAATGTTTCCCTTATAGAAATAGCTTATGAAACACATGCTATAAATAAGCAGTGGATACAGTATTTGGAATGCATGCTTATTTAAAAATTTCTGCAATGAATCTCCACATCGTTCTTAAGCTCTGAAGTTAAGTGAAGAAACATAATTTAGTAACAGCTCATTTTTAACCCCCACGAGCATTTGAGATTTAGTGTTGGTCTCATTCACTGAAGACCTTACTGGACTAAAATCTACTGGGCATGGTCTTCAACTGTCAAATACACATACACTCCTTCGCTTGTAATAAATCTTTAATAGAAAGCATAAAATGCATGTGTTTGTCTGTAACAAGAATTCCTCCGAAAGGATGAACATGAGCGGCATGAAAATTGCATATACTACTCTGAGGTTCCCTTCTAGGTCGACTGTGCTATTTTCAACTTTCAAAATTATTTCTTAGGATATTTAATTGAATAACAAAAATGAGGCCAATCTTCTACGTTTTTCTTCAATTTTTCGACAATAAATTCGGAAATAATGATCATACAAATATTGTTAATAAATCATCTTGAGAAACAAACAATTATCCTTTTAATGATATCAATTTAATTGCAGTACAATTTTTCTTTATTTTTTTAATAAATTTTTCAAAATTCATTTTAAACACAAGTTGAAACGATGCTTTCTATTGTTGTAATTAAATTCAAATCAATTTAATTGTTTCACCAAATCTCTCAAACACGTAATTTTGTCACTTTTTAAAGCTGCTATAAAAATGTTGCTTTCTTTGGACATTAATTCCAAGGCAGAATTTGTACTTCCGCTTTCATTTAATAGCAGGCACATCTTTTAATATGCAGCACATCAATTCAATGGCGTTAGTTTAATTACTGCGTTATGTTTCGTTTCATTTTCACAAATTTTTAAATTAACCTAATCAGTATGTAAGTTCATTCAAGGTTATTGAGTCCAATTATTATCGAAGGGAGAGGATCCACGGAGGAAGAGGCTCGGTGTTTTCTCCGGTAAGACACACAATCACCAAAAAAGATGATAATGGTATACTTTGGTTCATGGTAATATAAGCAATAATATGCAAGAACTTCTGTTGTCGCCTTAGCGATGGGGAAGGAGAAATGGAATCCCGAAAGAAGAAAAGGGTTTAGCTGTTGGCTGAGGGGTCAGACGACACGGGAGATGGCGAAAGAAAACCATTGCAGTGAAAAACTGTTTGATTAAGGTTTTGGTGTTATAAGTGATTGGACCTGGAAAATATTTCTATCCCGAGCAACGCTGGGTATATCAGGTAGCATATATATATTACATGATTATGTTTATGCGTACATGTGTGTGTGTAAAAAATGATGGGAAGGACAGGCAAAACATTTTTTTCTGAGTTTCTTTATTTCGAGAAAAAAACAGAACAACAAAATCTTTAAATCCAAATATCAAAGTCCATACACATAGACAATACGGCGATAAAATCATATCTTCATGCAAGTCAAAATGGAAAAGGGGATACGGCGGTGCTTCTGTCTCACAATATCAATTCTGTCGCACAATATCAATTCTGTCGCACAATATCAATTCTGTCGCACAATATCAATTCTGTCGCACAACTCGGAGTTTAATGCAATTAAACTTTCTAGATTGGCACCAATAAAATCTTCAAAAAGTTCTCCAAATCTTCTCTAACACTAAATTCATACCACTATTTTTAATGACGTAATTGCGACCTTATCCTGACATATTTTACAAAATAATTAAAACAGTTACCACGCCATCTTAAAACTTAAAAAAGAATCATTCAATGATACTAGTTAGATTACAGATATATGTTTCTCTGATTTTCACAATGTGTTAAAAAATTTCCTTTTTATTTATAACCACGATAATGCGTGCTCAAATATATGTATTTAATATTATAAATTTAAGAGAGAGAGGCAAGTTTTTGATGTTGGAAATTTCCAACGTAAACGATATTCCACTTCATTGGCATAGGATGATATTTAGCAGCGACTCTAGTGTTACAGCATGAGCGTGGGTGCAGATGAGGCTCAAACAGGTGAAGCATAGCTTAATAGCTGTCGCAGCTTGGTATTTAACTGCATATCGATCTTATAAATTCATTTACTGTAAGAGACAGACTATAAATTGTTGCGTATAAATTATTAGATATAAAGCAATTTATAGTTGACCTTCTCGAGGTTATTCCACGTGGCAGCATTTAGGTACTGAATTATGCGGAAAAGTAAATTCTACTACTATCTATCTATATTACAAAATTACTCTCTGAAAAGAGCACATTAGAATATTGATTACTTACACGTAATGAATTTAATAAAAACTGTTTTTAAAAACACGCCTTTATTAGTGTACTAAAAAGGAGATTCTTTTATTTCTATTTTAAACTTTTTAGACTTTAATTTATAAATTTATTATTATAAATGTTACGAAATCTTGAAATCAGTTTTTCTCAAATTCAGTGTCGGGTAACGCCATTAGAACGAATTTGAAATTTAACAAAATTAATCGATTAGCAGATAATTAAGTTCTGAAATATCAACATAATATACTGTTCTCAGGAACACGCAATAGTACAAAATTTAAGATTTCTATTACGTTAGGAAGTGAGTCAAAAAAAGAAACGATTACAAATTTCCATCTTTACGAACGTGAAATCAGTCAATCTAAATGAGAGTATGTAAAAACATGTAAAATTAGGAGATAAAAAAAAAGAAAAGAGGATCTCATATAGAAGGCAATTTAAAACTCATGAACAAGACTTTAAGAGATGATATAACACATTTAAACAAGCACATTTCGACAAACAATGCATGGTTCTAACTCAAGCTATGAACCTCTAGATGACGCTGTCAGTTAGCGTGTAAAGGGTTGGTTCTAGCGCTTTATTTTAATTTCTACCTTGGATTGGAAAGAGAGGTTTCAGGTTTCATGGCAAAACTTAAGACTGTATCATTTTCTTTCTCTATTTATTTAAAGAAAAGCACATTACAGAGAAAAATCCATTTACAGAGTTCTATAAACAACAAACACAAAAAGAACAATAGCCACTGCGAGTAAATAAAAAAAAATGCGCTAGAGAGAATGAAAGTTGAAAGCAGAGAATACACAAAATCTTAAAAATTTTGCAAACGCATATATAATTAAAAAACGAAAACACATAATCACAAAAACATTAAAAAAATGATTCCAAAAGTCGTATTTTTAAAAAATTAAAAGACCATTTCCAAAAGGCAAGGGTTAAAAAGTCAAAACACACAAGCACCGAATCCTCTAAAAACACACCAAGAGTTTAAACGTTTCAAGACAAAAATACACATTTGCGATAAAAATAAATTTCAACACTTAAGATAAAAAATAAATTGCAACATGGCGCCAAAAATGGAGTACAAAAATTAAAACCTATAAAAAACATTAAAAAAATGGTCGATTACAGAAGAACACGGAAAATCAAAACGCATAAAAATCTAAAAAGTTGTAAAAAGGCAAAATAAAACATATTATGTATTTAAAAGCTGTAAACATTTCGATTTAAAAGCACCAAGAAACGTATTAAAAATGTCAAGTTCATCAGAGAACTTGTTAAAAATTTTATAAAATTTATATAACGAGAACCTGTTAATATAATTAAATTTTGAATATACATTTGGAAAGCAACTTTGGTTCCTTAAAAATCTGGCGGGCACAGCGAAATCTATAGAGCTCAATATATGATTACAGTCGATCGAACCATTAATAACTTTGTAAAAGAAAAGAACGCAAGAAACATCTCGTCTGGAACACAAACTAGGCATATTAAAGATATTACGTTGTTGTTGTTACTAATCCCTCTCTGTCTAGCGGCAGCTGGACACCATCCATGAGCCCACTCACCCTCAAGAAATCGAGAGCAAGCAAAGGATCCGTCTCGAAAGTCTCCCTAGATAGACGAAGACAAGAGAGGATGTGCTCTGGGGACGCACTCGCTACTCCACACTTTGCGCAGACCGGAAGAACTTTGTTACCGTGGCTAAAGGAGCAACTCCTCAGATGACCGCTAACAAATCTAGACAGCGCCGTCTGGTCGGCTCTATTGGCGCAGCATGGCCACATTTGGCTCTTGCGCCAATAAATCCCAAACCAACCAACTGGTCGGCTCTATCACAGGCAAGGCCAATGGAGCCACCAGGACTGCTCCGCTTATACCAATCATGGGATGGAGGGACCCTCCACGTCTTTAAATCTTTGTTTTTTCTGATGGAGTAAATCTCGTCAAATGTTAAGATATTACGTAGAAGTGAAGAAGATACATCCTGCACGTAAAGTCTATTTTTCTTGTAAAGTAAATATCTCAAGAAGTTGTTTTGTATTCGCTCAATAATTTCCTTTAATAATAATTTTGTTTCGGTAACTGGGATCCCAGATAATACTGCAATATTCCATATTGGATCGGACATGACGCAGTTCAAGACCTTCAGGACAAGTTCGCTGAAAAATTCACTGGTTCTGCTCTCAAGAATTCCAAGTCTGCGATATGCCTCAGAGACCATGGTATCAATGTGTTGGGAAAAATCAAGTTTAGTGTCAAAGATGATCCCAAGATCCGTAACTGTTTTTCCCGACCATTTCGTGCCAGATAGAAACAGCTTTGAACGATTGCAATGGTGCATGTGCGAAACGGGCTCCTTTGTCAGCTGCAAGCAGGACACAGTGCTTGGAGGGAGCATAAAGACGACACATGTAGCAAGAGGTTTAGGACTTCCCTATTCATGGACGAATACACTTTTATTCATGAGGTCATTTTTAAAACCTAAACTTTTCATGTGTAAGATATATCTACGAATCAGTGTACCACACCCCCACATTCTTACTAGCAACTTTTCTCCATAAGATTTAGAGCGAGAATCGTCTATTATCATTTGATTGATCCATATCTTCAGCCAGGCCGATCAGACAGCAGAAAGTTTGGTTATTTTTACAGAAGGTGGTGAAAGAGACACTCAGTCCTATTGCAGCTAATATTATGGCAAAAATAGCATTCCAACAAGAAGGAGTACCAGCAAATTTCAGCTTGAATATACGGCGCTTCTTATATAATATATTCCCATGTCGATAGTCTGGTGGGGTTGGACTTGAAACTTGTCGATAAGATAGCTTGATATGTCGTGTCTGGACTTTTATTGTACAGCCATATGAAAGCCTCTTTGCCAACAGCTCGTCGATCTTACCTTCATCGTTAGCTAATAGCCCACTATGTGTTTTCAAGCAATTGAATGATGGCGATTACTATATTTTTGTTTCTTCTTTTACATTAGAATACCATTTAGTTAAACCTTGCAATGGAATAAAAATATTTAGTTTAAAATCGTTTATTTGGTTAATAATCATTCAGGAGTTTATAGAAGGAAGGACACATTGAGCTAGTTTTTCGGCAAAAATTTTAGTGCTGAAAAATCTATCTCCAGTGAAGAAAATACAACATATCTGATCCAGGTACTACAGCAAGTTGCGCGATATTGTACAATATTGTTCGATTTTATATAATATTATACGCTATTGCGAATATTTATCGACACTGTTCAATATTATATAATATATTTGTGCTACTAAGGGAGGGCAAATGCATTTCATTGTGAAAGATAATGAATCTAGCTTTCATTTTGTTGCTTTGAATGTCATTTATACTTGTTATTTAAGCTGTAATTATTTTTTATGAAGAGGGGCAACTTTGCACCGAAAAAGCGAGTTTCGTTGCACCAAGAAAATTTGCGGTACAAAGTAACCCCTTTGGAATTTTAATTTATTTTTGACATATTGAGTATTGTGTTGCGTCCTATCGATAGCTGTAATATGCGGGGTAACTATAACATATGTTGCGGTATAACTAAAATATGAAAGGCATGGACTGTAAGATGTTGAGTGCGGTGAGAACTTTGACGAGAAATGACGAAGTGATGATCCATAATAAAGCTGTTTATTCTAATTCAGCGTTGCATCACATACCATGATCAAATCTAGTTCCATCTCGATCAAATCTAGTTCTGGCGGGCTATGTCTGACGCAGTTACGAAATAGTAACCCTACTTCCTGGGGGTTGCCACATTTGGCGAGCACAGTACTTAACAAGTATTATTAAATAATAAGAAAATGTTTGTTTTGCTTCAGATATGCCCAGGGTGTATAAAATGTTAGTGGCTGGTAAATATATGGATTAATATCCAAAAACCCTAGAAACTTGCTTTAATGCCATATCAAAAGGCGAGTGTACTTTTAGAGAGGCAGAAGCCGTTTTTGGTTTCCCCAAGCGAATAATTTGTTACAAAAGAAAGGAACTTCATGTGGAAAACTGGAAGGCCTCTGGTTTTCTCTAATAAGGAGAAAAAGATCGTTGCAGTTTATATAGTGAAGTTCAGTGATTTCGGCTTTCCTTTCAACAGTGTAGATCTTAAAATGATAGTAAACGCCTATCTTACTAAGGAGATGTTGTAATAGATAAATATTCGCAATATTTAGATAAAGGATTTATGAAACTTCTATCCTGATTTTACTACATACAAAGGCGTAAAATTGTTCATTATAACCAGGTATTTATGAAATTTATTTTTCTTCTATATTTCCACCCAAATTT
The DNA here is from genome assembly GCA_013235015.1 of Araneus ventricosus. Taxonomy (NCBI): domain Eukaryota; kingdom Metazoa; phylum Arthropoda; class Arachnida; order Araneae; family Araneidae; genus Araneus; species Araneus ventricosus. Next base: position 1,284 of record BGPR01013814.1, on the reverse strand, counting down.
TCAATAAATATATCTAACTTTTCTACACAAAGTAGAGTAGTTTGTTATTGAAATATACGAAAGAAAACAGGCGCAAAGAATGCCCAACTATGAGGAAACTTGAGCCAAAAATTTCGAAAGAATATAATTCTATTATTAAATTACTGTTTTATCCAAATTTTGCTGCAGAACGTTTCTCTAGATATAAATCAACGAAGAAAAAAATCAGAAAAGTCTTCTTTCAAGGAAAATGCATAACTAATCTGAAATTCTTTCTGAAGTCAGTGCCACATTACTTTTTAAAGCAATTTATGCAATTTTTTTCAGTACATACTATTGCCAATAGAATTTATATTTTTCCTCTGCCATTTTTCGCTTCTGCATTTCATGTCACAGTAAATACTACCCTAGTTGCTCAAAAATTACGTCACGACTATGCAATGCATGACCAAAAGTGCTTGCTTAAATATGTTCTATAGGTTCTAAAGTTTTAACCGTGAATTTTGAATCTCCTGCATGAACAAACTTTAATTCACAATATTTATTTATCACCCAGATCAGGCATTCAAGCTCCATTAAATTGTAAGTTGTCCAAAAGTTTGATTTGCTAATCTAGAGGGACAAAAGTTAAAATAATATTTTAAAATTATGGTTGATAAAGAAATTGACGTTTTAACGAAACCAATTCCAAATTATGTCGCTGATTAGTAAGGAAAGGTTTTTAAATAAATAATGTTTTTACTGTCTATTTAATTTTTTCATAAATTTTACTTTCCTGCAGCTCTTATGCGGGATACTTCCTGAAATCCATTAAGCACATTTTTAAAATTACACGCGGCACACGTACGTGTTTAATTTTACAAGCACATGGGCAGTCAAACGAATAGTCTATGCGTTGAAAGACTTATCGAACTTTAGACGCCTATCTACGAGGGACGTTCCGAAAGTAAATTTCGTCTTGCACATGTTTTCACACAAGGAAGCTTTTATTAAACAGAAACATACAATGGCATAACAAAAATACAAGCCTTTAGCTATTTTTTTTTCACAGCATCTACCACCGACATAGATACATTTGTCGTACCGTGAAATCACCAAGAAACACTTTTGGGAAAAATCGGTGCCCAATGAGTTTAGCGCTGAAGTTCTTCACAACCTGTCTCACCTCTTCATTTTTCTGAAGTGACTGATAGTGCTGACTTCAAAATAGGAAAAAGGTGGAAAAGTCTGATGGGGTAAGATCGAGGCTGTGCAGGGTGATCCAATTTATCCTATCAGCAATACGTAACTGAACGAAGTATACGT